>JAOWCC010001706.1:600000-758708 GCA_030867875.1 Actinernus sp. WN-2022 | reverse complement strand
GTTCCATTATTTATAAATTATCACAAGAGCATCAGTAGTGGACCAATTCTCTGGCTCCCCTAACACAAATCATGTATGACACAAACATATGCTAGAACTCCATGAATTACATGTATTCAATGTAGCTAGGCTTAGATGGCCCAAGTTACATGTAAGGCCATTCAGGGCCTCTTGTTTAAATTTATTTCAATTATTCTTCATGTGGGAGATTAAGCTTCACAGCGTGTACAGCCAGTTAATCGTTTGAACACTTTTATAGAGTAACGTAATCTGAATTGTGTGTGAGATACGAAACAATCTGAGCTAACCAGTTTGAGTGACGTCCTGTGTTGGTTTACACACAACTCGCCATTAGACCTTTGTAATTAAGACATTCGTCTCCACGGCCAAATTGTCTCTACTTAAAAATGTTTGGCGGGGGAGGGGAGGGGGGGCGGGGAGATGCTAAAAGGGGCATGCAGGACCTATTAGTCAAATTAGAAGCTTATTCTTTTAGAAATGAATTGGAAGTCAATCTTACTAAAACTAAAATAGTAATATTTAAAAATACTGGAAAAACAATGAATAATTACATTTTTTTCTTCAACAACTGCCAGCTAGAAAACGCTCGTTTTTATCAATTTCTATAGGCATCACGCTCAGCTCGTTCGGCAACTTTAATTTAGCTAAGCAAGAACTAGGAAAGACGGAAGGCGCCCTTTAGGTTTAAGAAAGACTAGAATTTATTTCAGATCTAACATAAAGCTGTCCCTAAAACTATTTGTCGTCCTTATCATGCCTATACTGCTGTATGACAGTGACGTATGGGTCACAAACAAAACGATCCCATAGAAAGCATACATTTAAAATTCTGTAAAATGTTGCTTGGCACTAACAAAACTGCTTCTAGCGACGCGTGCAGAGCAGAACTTGGCAGATTCTCATTACGACTATATTCAACTTACAGAAGCATCAAATATTGGATGGTGCTGGTAAACAAACACAAATCATATCTTTAAAAGATTGCTTACTTAGACCAGCGTGAGATGACTCTCAAACAAATTTTTTGGACCGAAAAATCAGAGCTAAAATCCACAGTTTAGGCTTTGGTTTTACATGGTTACAGGAAAATGAAATTCTAAATGAATCAATGCAAACAATCGAAGTTTTTCAAACCAAATAAGAAGACGACTACAAGTCATTGAATTGCAGAAATGGGAAAGTAACTTATTTAATGATGATAGAAAAAAAAACCTTTCAAAAAGTAAACTCAGAATCTTTAGACGCTTCAAAAGGAACTACGAGTTTGAAAATTACCTAGAGCAAGTAAAAGTGATAAAACACAGAATTGCACTGACCAGGTTAAGAGTCGGTAACCACAGCCTGCAAATTGAACGGGGCAGATACATAAAGCCCTACTTACCTCCAGAAAAACACATTTGTGCCACTTGCTTAGAGGGTACTGAAGATGAATGCCATTTCATTGTTAAGTGTAAACGTATTGAGAACAAATCTTGTCCAAGCCCTCGGTTTATCAAATTTAAATATGTAAGAAAATAAACTTTTTTACTCTTTCATTAATCCTATAGCAGCAGTGACACATCTGGTAGCTAAGTTTATTTATGAGGGTTTCAATTTGAGAAAGTCAATTGTGAAATGATCCGTAATGCTCGCAATATGTACAACAGCATCTTTTAACAATAACTTTATTGGGTCTATACACTCATGTACACAGTTTACAAGGTGCTCATAAAAAATGTATGTCTGAAGCAATAATGAACTGAGCTTCATCAAGAGTCACCATCATTCATCACACCACCAATAGAAGTAATGACCGGGATTCAGAAAGATTTCATTGTCAATATTATTTTGTACGACAAGAAACTATTCTTCTGAGTGGAGTGTTCTGTCAGACTTACAAATTACCACGCGCGTTCCGCTCGAGTTTACAAATCTACTAAAGCACTGGCACTTATACTGTATATATGTTAAATAAGGATTATCGGCCCGAAACTGGAAGTAAAGCAACATTTGTTTGTGGATACTCGATTTATTTTAATATTCATCTCCGTGATAGATATAAGGAAAACGCGCTTTACCCATTGATTTCTCTAACAGTCCATTCAATATCGCAGTCTTCTGTTGCTTAGTGCAGCACAACAATTAATTGCAACAGGAATAAGAGCTCTCGAGTGCCTCCAGCGCACTGAAATACAACGATATGTTTTTTTTAACCGATCGTGTTCAACTTTCACGTGGTTTGTCTCAATTTCTTGTTTATTCTTTGAAGTCTTGGATTTCCTCTAGTCATTGTCGCACAAGTACTTGGTGAGGTGGATAACCTCGATCTGCAAGTAGATAGCAACCAACATGTAGAACAACTAACTGTCCGTGTGGTCCAATGTCGGGAATCATACCAAATGTGTTCGCGTCATTAAGGTGCCCGGGAAATCTATAAACAATTTTGAAGAAAAAACAACTTTTAGATAAGACACATAAACTACTTCGGCGCAAAACAATCTTAATAGGGCATTAAATATAACGAGAACGTATCATTTTGTTAATATTAATTGGTGATATGATTCGGCGATATACAATAATAATAATAATGGCCACATTTATATAGCACCATATCAACCACAGTTTCATGGCGCTTTACATATGACTGACATATCCTGTCAGTGAATTATTTCGGACTGCTTCACGGAGCTAATAGCTGCCACGCAGTTTACAATGTTGAGTGTGGTTAGTGCAATAGCCAGGCTGCTGTACCGGGTGACAATCCCCTGCTCTTTTTCGAGTAGTACAACAGGTTCTTTCACGTCCCCTTCAAATATTGATTAGAAGTAGAAGGAGACAAGGCCAACGGCTTATAAACGTCCCTGCCCAAGGACGCAGCCGGGATTCGAACCCCCGACCTCCCGCACTCTAGACCTTGCTCTACCAACTGAGCTAACCAGTGAGGCGGTGGAACCTCACTGTGCGACCACCTCTCGTAGGCGACCACCTCTCTTCAGCGACCACTTATCAAAAGTCGGTTTTGTCTCTCAGTCAAATCACTGCATTGAATACCTCTCGTAAGCGACCGCGACCACCTTTTGGGCTTGGGAGTTGGATTATTCTTTGTTATTTTACCACCGGTAAGCGACCATACAGCTGAAATCGTTCACACAATCCTCGATTAAAAGGTTTTTCAAGCCATAAATATTTTTTGACACTATCAAGCCCCGTTTATCTGTTGAAGTTCATGTTCGCTGAAATTTTTAAAGGTTTTGAGGTTGGAGCACTATAAACCCATAATAATAAACTGTAGTGATAAAATATGTTGTTGTATTGATATTCCCTGTCCCTAGAGACCAGATATCATATTAATAAACTTTGGGCTTCCTGTGGTGGTTACCCTCCTAAGCGACCACCTCTCGTAAGCGACCACTTTTCCAGGTCCCCATCGCCAGAAAAACGCGACACGGCCGATTGTGCAATATCAATTTCGGCTCAGAGGTCAGCAAGCACAGTTCATATAAAATTACAAGCAAACTATGGGGGGAAAACGCTTAATTTCGATTTCTCACTTTCCTGAGTACGATTTAAAAAATGTCTAACCAGGATCTCAATCTACAATATGAATTAAATAGTTCTTCCTACATTTCTATAATCAGCTCGTGAATTTTAGGTGTCGTTTTTTTTTCAAACATAAACGAGTGTTTTGACTCAAATTATTACAGAGCTAGAGTGAGAATTGGCGAGAAAAGAGCTTACTTACTGTTTATAACTTGGATTCTGAGGTGGAATATACTGTATTTTGCAAAATGTCTATACCAGGCCTTCTGAACGAAGGGTTCATCGTCGTCACTAAATGCTATTAGAGCAGCTGTGGATTCCTTTGCGGTTTCGTTTTTGCAGTTGAATATTTCGATCTTGGATAAACCGGCAGAATCCGCCATCTTTGTACGCTAAATCCTGTAAATTTGGCTGTCTTGAGACCATCATATCTCTGGCCACGAGCGTCTAAAACACCACGAACACATACCAATGGACAACTTGTTCTCTCCTTATGAAACTGCAGTGTATTTGTAACTGACCAGCAGTTATTCAAATGAATTGTCCCCTTTTTTAAATAGGCCCTAGCCGGACCTATAGAGAAGAGTCTGCGATACTAATTGTGGTCAGCGATATCTCCATTCGTGCCCGTTTTGAGGCTTGAGAGACAGTAAAGGCGGCTCTAATAGCTTAAAAATAGAGGAAAAGTTTAAATAAAACTGAGAAAAGAGAAAAAGAAGTAAAAAGAAAAATATTTGTGTCCCGCGTAGGAGTCGAACTCCGGTCGAGGGATTTTAAGGCCGACGCTCTAACCACTTGACTATAGAGCCGACCTACTTGTAACGCCGCTGACAATTGCTAAATGTCGCTTATTTCTGGCGATGCGAGGGTGGTCGCTAACGGGAGGTTCAACTGTAAATTAATTTGGTTGTTATTTGCGCGCACGATTACAGTCGAGAATTATACTTACAAAGCCGAACAATGGACTATCATACCATCTGGAGTAACTATCAGCTGACTCGACATTAAATGCTTTTTCTTGTCTCGGCCTCGGTAGAAATACGCTTGGTTTCTACCCGATGGCCGCCAGATCTCGTGAAGTTGCGTCTATGATCGTGATACCGACACTTGTCGGAAATTGTGGCTCCAGTGCCCAGCCACGCTCGCCAACTCCCTTTCTGTTGGCCATTTCACTTCGTTTGAAAAATCTTCCAACATGCCAGGTGTGATTGCTCGGATGACTCTGCTTGCGTAGGTAAAATCTACTGAGAAGAGAGCAGCAAGTGTTTGTAAGCGGGGATATCGTCTAAGCCATATTAAAGTGCCCCTCAACCCGAATTTTTTTAATTTTATTTTCGAAAAGAAGAGGTAATTTCGAGCATTTCTGCGAAAAATAATTCGAATTCGCATTAAACCTTGACTTTTTATGAGGGGTTTAAAGATGACAAAATCCCGTGTGTAGTGGTGCACGTCCTAATTATTATAATAAGTCTTGGACGTAAGTGAAGGAAAAGCGTGTGTTTCGTCGTCAAAATTTACGAAGAGAAGTCGGAGTAGTTGGAACTAGAAGTCAGCGAAATCGGAAAAAAAAGCGACGTTAAATGCTAAATAGGTGTGTTGTAGGGGGCTGCAGCAACTGTTAAGATGCTAAGCAAGATATCGGAGTCTTCACAAAATTCCATTCTGGGGAGATGAGAGTTCAAAGGAAGGCGCACGTGGGTTGACTATGTGAAAACGAAACGTGCGTATTCATCCGTGCTCAGAAAGAAAAATCCTTCACTTACGTCACAATTCTAATGGCGGCGCTTTGACATCAGATCGCGTTTACAAGCGCTCATAAAAAAAATCAAGGATTAACGAAAATTCAAAACCTTTTTCTCAGAATTACTCAAAATTATCTTCTCTTTTCGAAAATAAAATTAAAAAATTGGAGTTGAGGGGCACTTTACGTCAATACAATTCTGTTGTTGATGCTCAGTGTGTGGATTGGGGCCCTACGGTCGCGGTTCCAATACTGATTTAGTATAGCGGGGCACATTCGTGCTACTATGTCCTGAAATGAATCTGGTGTTTCACCGCTAAGATACCAAAACTTTACTGGATGGTTGACAATATCACTATAAAAGCCTCGACCTATGTTTGGCTCAGACACCCATTCAGGGTAGAAACGCACAAGAACGCTGTGCAACGGAAGCTTGTCCAACACAAAGAGAAAAAATGCCACGATGGAAATTGATTGACTCCAGATATCAGCAGGTAATGCAGGGATGCTTTGCCTGAAAATATCCAAGCAGTAAAGAATCAGAGAAAAAACATTGGAACAACGGAGGTTGCATGTTTGTCTTGATTTCAATCACTTGTAATGGCTCCTGGCACAAGAGAATGCAGCTCATACATAAGATTCCAAGGGGAGTGAGCCTGCCAGCCCAGGCTCATCATTTTGCACATGTCGTAATTTTGGGGTGTTGATTCCTTAGCAGTTACCAGTACAAACAAAGTGACAGTTTAATGATACTTTTGAAGCGCGATAATAATCAGTCAGGATCAACAAAGATGATGATTTTGATTTTTCGTAGTCATGTCTTGGTTCACACCCTTGTTTGTTCAGTTCAAATCAATAGGCCGGTATTATATGAGGTGAAAAGTTTGATGATACTTTTGAAGCGCCGATAAAAATGTGTCATTATCAACAGAAATTGTAATTTGAGTTTTGATTGGTGATTTCATTGACACCATTTTAAACAATAAAGCTATTCACATGTTATTGTTTAATTGTCACGCTTAATCTGTCATGGCACTATAAAATGACTTTGACACAAGAACATTCGCGCATTGCCGGCAGCATGGCAAGTCACACTGGCCGGAATATATTTTGGAGGCAGCACTCGCTGGAAAACCAGTGTTTGGCCCAAGGGTCCCCCACCCAGATGTATTAAAAGCGGAAAAAGAAAAGAGAGATAAACCCGACGGAAAGAAAGCAGAAGTTGCCAGGCAAGTAAATACAGTTCGAGATGCAATTAAACACCCAATGAAACGTTACTAACGTTCGTATCTGTTTGGGAGATCTCTAGCCTGCTATGCAGACGTATTTTTTCACTCTCATAAATTCGAAGAAAAAAGTAACGTCTGCTTACCCGAGCGCTTAATTAGTTTCCAATATGCACACCTCATTGTGTTATGGACCAATCAGATTTTACCTTCCATATCCTGGAAAGTGATGTAATGTTGCATTTGAAAGGAATTCAGACAATACATTTGCCATTGACCAATCATAGGAGACTGTTCACTGGCGCGCCAATTCACTAAAATTTTAACAATGGCTTTGATTGGGCAGAAAAATAAAACAAACGTGCTGACGTCGTGTTTGCATATTGGAAACTAATTAAGCGCTCGAGCAGACGTTACTTTTTTCTTCGAATTTATGAGAGTGAAAAAATAAGTCTGTATAGCAGGCTAGGAGATCTCAGGCTTGTGCAACTTTCGGAGGGATGAAAAATGCCATTTTCAATCGCCGAAATAGTCAGTCCCTACGAAATTCGTTAAATTTTCAGCTGAGGTATCCGAACAGATAAAATTATGCTAACTGATTGAAATAGATTTTCATAAGTGTGGCCATAGTTAATAGAGTGGAATGGTTATGAAACCCAGCGACCTTCTTTGTTATATGTCTTTGTTAGCTTTTTTCAACCGTGACCCTGCACAAAACACAATAGAAATTCCAATGTGTTAATCAATCAGCCAATAGAAACGTGTGAGTTCAGTCGTCCAGGGGACGCTAATGAACTATGACCCTGCACAACCTTTTGTCTTGCCCCCTTTCAACATAAATCGCAGCGCGTTTGTCAGCCCCTTTGAAGTCTGCCGGGTTTCATAACCATTCCACTCTATTAACTATGGTGTGGCCTTAGGGTTTAAAAACACCCGTCAAATTGTTATATGCGCAACTGTACCTACTAATCAGCTACATGGACAGTAATCCTCAGGCCTATTAAATCGTCAATCAAATACCCAAATTGAATGCTTATTTACTTTATGATTGTGACTATTTCATGTTTGTAGCGCTACCTGTACACGAGCCAAGTCTAAGAATGTCAAAGCGGCCACAGCGCCGCGTGCAGAAGCCTTCTATATCAGCAGCACCAACATCAGTGACTCGACATAGACATGCGCTGTCAGTTAGACGAAAACGAAAAACAAGAGGCATCAAAAGATAGCTAAAATCCTAAATTAATTAGTACACTCAAAAGGGTAAACTATGGTGGCACGCAGTTGTACTAGTAGAGACAATTTGGCCGTGGAGACGAATGTCTTAATTACAAAAGGTCTATTACACCAGAACAATAGTAGTTGTCGTGTTTTCAGTCGACATGTAGACCAAGCAGGTGATATTCGACTCGATTGAACTCGAACATTTTTAAAAGGTTAGAAAAGCAGTGCACCATACTTCCTACGAATATTCAAGACAACATTGCATTTAAACTGTGCAAAGGAAAAAAAAGACGAGTAAAACAATCACACGGCCTAAGCAGCCATAAGCCCAGCGGCTTGGGATCCCTGTGGTGACGTCATTATTTCCCGCCAAAATCTAGTGAGCATGACATTGTTTGTGGTCAGCGGTACCTACCGTTCTCGGTCAGTTCGTACATGTACATTTCTAAAATGTATCAGTTGCTAAAATGGACAAGAAAATGGTAGAAAACCCACAAACAGAGTTTATTGGAGTGCTCTAAAGCTGATATATACGTTACTAAAGGTCTGTACGGTATGATTCTCCACTGGATTGGATTCAAATGTTGTAGATGTCACTTTACCAGCGAGTCGATCGACTCACTCCAAATTGCGATGTAAGTATGCTACTGACTTGTGATTATTTGAAAACCGAAATGGCCGGCGAAAAGGCAAAGTGGAGGCAATCGCAGGGGGAATAGCAGTACATGGATGACATTGATACCACTTGAGATCATGGAAAGAACAGTGCCTTCGAATTATGAGTGAAATGGAAGTGGCACTCTAAAAGTTGGATTCTTGAATTAAGGGAGTGTTCATTATGCTCCTTATCATTCTTATGTCTATCAATTCCCTAAGCCTGCCCATCCATCCACCCCTCCCCTGCAAAACATTTTTGACCACTCTCCCTTCCCTCTCTACAGTACCCCCCCCCCCCCCCCCCCCCCTTACCCAGCCCCTAAGAAACCTACATGTACAGTAACTTGTAATTCATGCATTAATATTACATCACTATTACTTGCTTTTGTTTCACCTTTTCATTCACCGGTAGTGGAACTCGAACCTGCAACCCTTCATTTGAAAGAATCCCTTGGGAAGACCAGAGCTTTAGCAAGTCTGCACCACAGAGACTTGCTTTGGAGTTCCAGTCACATTTTTGGAATAATATAGCTTTTCTTATGGAAATTAGTTACTAGTACCCTCTCGGTCATTTTCGCATGCACAGTACTTAAACAAAGTCGGACTTCGAAAACACGAGCTGCATGAACACAGCATTGGGAAACTGAAACACTGAGTAAAACTAAAAGAAAGCCATAGAACAAAAATTTCACCTCTCACTAGTCTTTATATTTAGAAGAAATTTTATATGGAAGTGTGGAGTGATCTCTTTAAAAAGCAATGAAAGAAGAGTCTCTGAAACTGTGTTTATGGTCTAGAGACTGCAGAATTCTCGAGTGACAGCAAAGAAGTTGTTCACAAAGGAATCCATTTCAAAATGTTCTCCTGTCATGAGATCTAAAGAATTATAAATATTATAACATAGAGAGTCTAAGAAAATGCAAGCCATGAATGAAACCTTTACCCACTGGCACTGGGTAAATACCACTCTCAGGTATATAAACTCCAAAAGTTATCAACTGTGAGTTTTGTTGCACTGTGTCATTCTCATACAGAACTAAAACATATTACAAGCAGAGTAAAACCAGTACAGAGTTCACAAATAAAAATTATTATTCCTAACATTGATAAAAGTGGATCTTACAGATATTTGCAATTGTCGTCACATGCTTCTCCCTTTAAACTAATCCTAAACCTAAATGTACATTTAAAAACACCCTAACCATCAACATTGGGTGCTCACTAATTTTGGGTTTTTAGTACGACATGTACTGTAACTAGTGTTTTTGAGAAATATTACATATAATTATAAATGATTATCCTATCAGTAGTTATGGTACATACATGTATGACGTACATGAAGAACACCCTTATCCTGGGATTACATGTAGGTAGCTCTAAACACCTTCAACCCTGGGTTAGTGTTTTTGAGAAATATTACATTATTAATATTATAAAGGATTATCCTATCAGTAGTTATGGTACAACGTACATATGACGTACGTGTAGAAAACCCTTATCCTGGGATCACATGTACATGTTGAGGATCTTGCAAGATCTTGCCAAGATCTTATCTTATTTTTCCTGAAGGCAAGATCTTGCCAAGAATCAAATAAATCTTGCAAGATCCTGCAAGATCTTGCCAAGATCTAAAATCCAATCTTGGCAAGATCTTGGCATAATCATGCATGATTAGCCAAGATCTCAAGATCTTGCCAATATTCTCAACCTTTGTGTAGCTCTAAACAGCCTCGACCCTGGGTTAGGGTTTTTGAGAAATCTTCCATAATAATTATCCTATCAGTAGTAATGGTAGAAAACCCTTAACCTGGGATTAGCCCTATTTAACACCCTCAACCCTGGGTTAGTGTGAGAAATCTTGCATAATATTATAAAGGATTATCCTATTGGTAGTAATAAATGGCAGAAAACCATTAACCTGGGATTAACCCTATATAAACACCCTCAAGACTGAGTTAGTGTTTCTGAGAAATCTTGCATAATATTATAAAGGATTAAATCTTATTGGTAGTAATGGTAGAAAACCATTAACCTGGGATTAGCCCTAAACACCCTCGAGACTGGGTTAGGGTTTTTTAGAAATCTTGCATAATATTATAAAGGATTACGATGGATGACTAGTTCCTGTAAAATAACATTGTTGTTCTGCGTCGGTGGGGAAGAGAAACACTGGTATGTTCAACTAAAAGTTGATGAACGTATGCTAACCACCGTGGGGTGTGAGTAGCAGCTGATGTTTCGAGTGCTAGCCCTTCATCAGAGCAAAAGCCCTCAATTAAGCCCTTTTACTGTGTGTTTGCATTGAGCGAGGCCAATTGAAGAGCTGTGTGCAAAAAGAGCGTGAGTGACTCTTGATCACATTCTAAATTCTCCCTAAGAAAACATTGTTGGAGAATTTAGAATGTGAACAGTAGACATTTGCTTTTTGCACACAACCCTTCAATTGTCCCAGAGATCACAAAATTTGGGCTGGTCAGAAATGTCTTATTTTCTGTCATACCCCATGTCAAAATAGAGGCGGGACAGAGGTGGGATCCCGCCAATCCCAGCTGGGATCCCAGGTGGGATTGCCGGGATCCCATGTCATCTGGTGGGATCCCAGCTATCCCGCCTGGGATGGTAAGAAATCCCACCCGGGATCCCACCTCTAAAGCCGGGATCCCAGGTGGGACATATGGGATCCCAGGTGGGATGGTGGGATCCCACCTATCCCGCCTGGCATGAAAACAAAATCCCACCTGGGATCCTTACTCTAAAGCTGGGATCCCAGGTGGGATGGAGGGATCCCAACTATCCCACCTGGCATGAAATAAAATCCCACCTGGGATCCCACCTCTAAAGCCAAGATAGCTGATGGGATCCTGGCATTCCCATGCAGCTATCTGTCTGGGATATATATGACAACAAAATCCCACCTGGAAAGTAAATTACAGCAATCAGTACATATATTTTAATATATAATTTCCAATGAAATACCAGTGTATACACTACTAGTGCAATATCCTATGAAGACCACATGAAAAGGCTATGAAACTATAGGCCAACCTATGAAATATCCTATGAAATATCCCATGAAATATTTTCATAACACTATGAATGTTTCTTTTCATAGACCTATGAAAGACTCAAAGGCTATGAAATTTTATAAAGGGAAATTATATCCTATGAATATAGTACCCTATGAAACTTAGAAATTAGTATAACAAGAGGCTACGAAATTAAGGTACTATGAAAATATTATGAAAACTGCATGTTACAGTGTAAATACTAAATCTTTTCATAGGATATGGAAAGTTATATGCAGCACTTGCTTCCAAATTTTCATGCAGCTAGAACATTCATGAACACCCTAATATTAACCATCACATGGTAAAAAATTATTGTTGTGGATTTCACAAGGCAAAGTTTGTTTGGCACCTTACAACCTGACAGATCCATGTCCAGAGGAAACATACGCCCAAACAATACTTGACAGAACAAATTGGAACTCCAACCAATAATAAATTGGCTTTCAAACGATCTAAAGTTACTTACAGAAGCGCAGATTTCATAACTTTCTCCGAGAAATAGGAATGTTGATGACTGGCTGAAACATTACAAGATTTATACAGAAATGAAGTACAATTTGCATGAGTTGGCAGTTTATTTAAACTTGATGTCTACGAGGTACATGCTCAGCAATCGATCGAGTGGACTCGACTAATACATGTGTAATAATTTCGTTAGAAACAGCAAAGTCCTGATACAACTCATTGCTGGTTGCACTATAGGTCAAGGCTTCATGCAACCAGAAAAGGAGAAGAAAATATATAAGTTGGTGTTTGCGTAAAACTAACATAAAAGTGAGAACCAGTTCAGTCCCAGCTAGCAATAGCATGCAGCCTTGGGTGTTAAAATGGCCTTACGACTTACATGCTTTCCAGGCAGACACAGCAAAACAGATGAGGAGTTAGTTGACCAGTTCATTAGCGTTTAGATTCCTTGAATATATAGCCAGACCATTTCGCAAATTAATCCTCAGATGAAGCTCTCCCGCCAGCTCAGCTTTGGTAAAGTTCTCAACAACAAACAAAGATGGCGGCTGTGAACTGATCCCAGGATGCATTGCTTATCTAAAGACCACTGACCTGAATTGTGCGGGCACATCGCGCCATTTTCAAAACTAACAACTTTATAGATTCGGCGACACGACATGCCGCGATTTCTTGTATAATATGGCTTCCAGACTGAGCAAAGGGTTTTCAAAACACATGCCGCGATTTCTTGTATAATATGGCTTCCAGACTGAGCAAAGGGTTTTCAAAACACATGGGAGATAAGAAAACTATAAAGGTAAGATGTGATCATTCAATTGTTGTGGATTGTAACAAGAAAAGGGAATATAGCGCTTGGTTATCATACTTTTAGTTCAGCTGTTGTTTGAACGGTTTCGATATATGTCTCGTGCACGTGGTCTGCTTGTAGTTGTATCTTATCCATTTTCAATGACGAAATCCATACAAAAAGTTTACCAAGTTTATGTAGAGTGAATCTTTTAGTTAAAGGATTGATCGAAATCTTGTAGTCATGGTCAGACTACTACTGTTCGAAGAGAGTGAAATGTCTCACTTTTAATTTAAGACAGTGTCACTGAGTTACAACAAAAGGTAATATTGCCTTTTATAAGTGAAATTGCACGTGTTTATATACATTGCAATTCAAACAAATTCAATTCAGTCAATACTTTAAGTTCTTCTGTAAATTAGTGGACATTGTGCATGTGAAATTTCACTTTGTAGCTAGGCCTAGGGGAAATACATTTTTTTAACAGTATGTGCATTAAATAGAACACTGTACTACAATTTTGGAAAATAACTCTTGCTACGTACATCTCTCGTATTCAATAACTTATAACACTCTACTTTCTTCCATCATAGGCACAGCGGATTCGGCACAGCACTTTGTCACTTGATCTCTTGCAAGTGCTTAATTGAACAAGGAGAGGTCTATCGATTTGCGGATCAGATCAAGTACATGAGCTAGAAATTGTGTGGATTAAGTTTTAGTGAGCCAGTGCAGTATGAGACCATGAAATATAATGGACATTAAATAATTTATAACAGCAAGTTTGGTAGTTTGCAATTAAAATTCTGCCATGTTTTTTGGTAGAGGTCTTTTATTAGATTTTATGTTTCCAGTCTATAGCCAGGGGTTTAATCATACCAGAAGAGAGTATAAACAGGATTTTATGGTATAGGCATAACAACCATTTCAGCTTTTCTGAGCCCTCATCTCTTTATTAAATTGATTGAAACACTGGCTACCGTAAAATCTTTCCTATTAAGCTTTTTTTTAATAGGGCCCAGCAACCCTAGTATACATAGCTATAGAAGGTCCTATGTCATTCACTATATAATTTATTACCTGCCAATCACGTTAATTATCTGCTATCTCAATAGGATATACCGGTATGTATATTTTTTCTATAAATTAAAGTTTACATACCAGTACAACATATATTATAATGCAAGTGAGAAAATGTGTTTATTTCAATGGAATATTTTCATAGGTTGACTTTCCTGAAATGATAAAAATTCATAGTATGTAAACAAAACATTTCATGAAATATGCTGGCTTTATAGAGGTGGGATCCCGGGTGGGATTTGTTACATCCCAGGTGGGATAGCCGAGATCCCGCCAATCCCAGGCGGGATAGCCGAGATCCCACCAATCCCAGCTGGGATGGTGGGATCCAGCATTTGCATGGGATGGCAGAATCCCAGGTGGGATATGTCTAATAATCCCGGGTGGGATGGTGGGATCCCGGGTGGGATGGTGGGATCCCAGGTGGGAAGGCGGGATCCCAGCTGTAAAAAAGGCGGGATCCCAGGTGGGATAGGCGGGATCCCGCCTTTCATTTTTACATGGGACAGCACTGTTGTGTTCCTTTGTGTAACAAGGAAACTCTATAATGGTATTTTCTGCCATTGACTAATAATTTTTTTTCTTAATTACTGTGACAACCCAGGAAAACTAGCCTCACTTTGATGCCTGCATGTATAAATAAGGTCAACAGACATTGACATTTTATTGCTTCTTTGGTTATATTTGGTTTGCACTGCAAATGCATATTGATATACTGTATCCTCACAAAATTCTCTCCCCAGACCTATCAAGACTGGGTGAAGAAGAACGGCCAAGAGGAGACACTGCCAGTCCTGGGGAAGACTAATGACCAGCTGTTCTTCATCGCCTATCAACAGGTACATGTGTGTGAGAGAGAAAATAACCGATATTGAGTTGAAGAAATTAACTCTTTTCAAACGAATCTCAACCTGGCCTTTCCCAATTATAAAGCTGGATGGATGCCTCCATTTTGAAGCAATTGATAGACAGACAGGAAGAGTGATAAGACAATTTGCTAGCTGTATCTGATTGAAGCATTAAGATTGGGAGCCACGATGGCACAGTGGTTAAGCGCTTTGCCTCCACTGTGGCCCAGGTTCTATCCCTGGATGCTACGCCATATGTGAGGTGCGTTTGTTGGTATCTCACCCTTGCTCTGAGGGTTTTTCTCTGGGTCCTCCAGTTTTCCTCCCTCCTCAAAAACCAATTGATACGATAGATTTCAATTCGATCTGTGGATTAGCTGGGTCCTGGCTTTGATCAGCACCTATGGTGGTTTCAGGTCCCATTAGAAATTCAGAGTCACTCATTTCAGGGGGTCAGAGTAATTACCATAAACAGCGGCAGATGAGCTGCACCTTTTTATCCAAACTCTTCGTTGCAAATCGGGGGTGCGGCTTATCTGTGAGAACATCTAGCAAAGGTCCAATAAATTTCCATAAATTAAAGTTTTCAAAAAACAGTCAGACTGATTAAAACTACACAAAACAAAAAGAAAGGAAGCACTGATCATCACTTTTGCAAGCTTGGTGGCTCCTAAAAGAGCTGTTTGTGTTGTTTGTTTCTTGTTTGTTACTTGTTCCAGACCCCTTAGCTTGTTCGGTTAAATCTTCTTCATCAAAATATCTTTTAAGCAGTTAACAGTCGCTTTTCTCGAGAAAATTCCACACTATTCTGGAGTACTCATGTGGTCTATAGAGCTTATAGTGTCCAGTTTTCATTCTTCCAATAAATGCCTGGTTACTAAGCTTTGATGAACACGAGCGCGAGCATGTTTTTGTTGACATGAAATTCAGGACTATATTTATATAGCTAACAATCGACCTTGGACGAAAAAGTACCATCAAGCAAATGCTATGGAAAGTTCTATTGTATATGTGTAAGTAAGTGGACATGAAGTTTAAACACTTTCAGATCATTACCCAACACGGGTAAAACTATGGAGTTATCTCGTTGAAAGTTCGATGAGGCATTAGGAAGGTGATGATCTTGATTTTCCTTTCAATTTTTTCTCCAAAATTTGGGCTTCTAAACTCGGGGTGCGGCTTATCTGCGAGTGCGGCTTATCTGCCGGTGTTTATGGTAAGAAGCCAATGAGACTGCTCAGCCAATTCAAAAGATTATATTAATTTCAAAACCTTTTACCAATGAATTGATTAAATGCTGTATCGATGAACCGAGGTAAATGGCATCTTTGAGGTTGACAATCATTTTTTCTATTCAATTTTTTAAAATGAAGATCCAGTGAGCAGCGCAAGACTATATGGCAGCTTGAATTGTTTTATTGATCCTACGCATTTCGTCTGAGTCTTCAAAGTTCGTCAGGGATAATATACAACTGGGACATTTATCGATCCACCCCCGAAAAGTATTTCATTACTGACGTAGTCTTTACTCCCAGTCTGCCATGCCCTTCCGGCACTTTTTGTTAGATCATCAATGTAGATCACGTTGTTTAAATAAACCCAACTTTGTAAACTAGATAGCCAGTTGTATATCTCTGATGAAGTCTGAAGACTCAGATGAAACGTGTAGGATCAATAAAACAATTCAAGCTGCCACAGTCTTGTGCTGCTCACTGGATCTCTACAAAAAAAATATGCAACAGACACATGATAAGATATCATTAAGATCTTATTAGGATTTGGTAAGATCTTATTAAGATCTAAATTATTATTATTAAGATATGGTTACCGTAATATCGTATTAATTAAGATACCCTAAGATCTTATAAATTAAGATGTGGTAAGATGTACTCATGTACAAAACAAATAACATTGATGTCTAATGAAATCTCTGTACATGTACATGTACATGACTGTATAGTCTGAAAGATTTCACTGTCACCACAGTCAATTTAAAAAAAATTGTGGTATCCATTAATTAATTTAACTACTGTATATCCTGTTGAAAATGAGGCGATATACACAGTCAGAATCCTACGGTGGCCCTGAAGTGTCATGTGGAAAGCGCAATACTTTTTTCCAATCTATAAGGCTGGTTCTCATATGATCGCTGACGATCGCTGGATCGTCCAAATCATTCAACCGAAGGATCGCTCACGATCGCTGGCGATCGCTATCATTTGTTCACATATAATCGCTGGCAAGTTTACGCGCCAGTGCGTGTGAGTTGGATGGACTGTCATGTTCCCGATTTCCCAGATTTGAAACTGACGCTTTGTGCTCGATGTGCATAGCAAGCCAGTCTAGATTCATAAACTCGACTGGCATGGGAACAGAATCTCTTCCTGAACCCAACGGAATGGTCTTTCTCCGTTTGAGGTATCTTCCATACGCAGTCCTGATATGTTTTCCTCTACAGCAGCCGGTGTAATGTTGAACTTTTCACTGATTTTCGTCCACACATTCAACTTCTTGTACTTGTCTTTATATTCTCTGCTGTATTTGTTATAAAGGCATTCGTATTTGCGCAGCTCTTCCATAAACTCTTCCGTACTGCAGCCCGCCATGTTCGAAGCTGAGTGAACAAGTGAATGCACGAGCGACAACAACACAACAACAAACCGTTGCCATGGCGTTGAAGTTTGGATCTAGGAAACATTGCATTGTGGGATGCCACAGGATCGCTCGATCGCCGAGAAGTGTTCTCATATGATCGCTGACGATCGCTGGATCGCTAGAAGTGTTCACATATGATCGCTGACGATCGCTGGTCAAATTTTGGACGATCCGGCGATCGTCAGCGATCGTCAGCGATCATATGAGAACCAGCCAATACTTTTGCAGTGACTTTCGCAGTGACTTTCGCAGCAACTTCCGCACCGACTTTCGCACCGACTTCCGCACCGACTTTTGCACCGACTTTCACAGCAACTTCTGCACCGACTTTTGCACCGACTTTCACAGCAACTTTTGCAGCGACCTTTGCCCACTATTATCGAGGGCTCAAATTAAGGAAACCAAAGTCCTAAAAACCTAAGACCTTAACTGTTGGGGCTTACTGTACTTTGCGAAACTGTATTTTGTATATTTACAATGTAGCTAATTAGGGGATTTAGAACTGAGCGAACTGGAGAACAGATTATAAATGAATCGAGAAAACTGAACCGAGGAAACCGAATCCAACAATCGCTGGACTTGAGAGGACTCTACCCTGAGTATTCGAATGAAAGCGAATGTTACGTGCATAGGCGGTGTTTCAAGTTTTGTAGACAATCATTCAATCGTGGTTTTGAGGTACTGAATCAAATAATTCTCTGTGCATATAACACTGAATCTTAAAAGTATCAGGACCTACATGTAATAAAGGTACAAGGGGAAGCATTTTCCCCTAAAAGGAGTGCTGAGTATATCCGAGTATAGAGGAGTCCCATTGGGTAGAGAATAATGATGACAAGGAAATAGACAGTGAGCTAATTATTTGGTAATACCCTGAATTTCTAACGACACCTGAAACAACCATGGGGGCTGATCAAAGCCAGGTCCCGGCTAATCCATAGATCGAATTGGAATTTAGCGTGTTGGTTTTTGCGGAGGGAGAAAAACTGGAGAACCTGGAGAAAAACCCTCGGAGCAAGGGCGAGATACCAACAAACTCAACTCACATATGGCGTCCGGGATTCGAACCTGGGCCTGAGGTGAGAGGCGAAGCGCTTAACCACTGCGCCACCCGAGCGCAAGGGGAAGAGCTTGTCTAGAAAAACTCGCTGGTACTCGTGCTCTATTGATGTAGCATTACCATTATTTCAGTTATGTAAGGAGATACAGTTGACCCACTCTGCCCAGTCTTGGAAGAGAAATTGACAGAAGTCATCAATAAAAATATCAGAGATTTCATCATTTTACATCACTGCCCCACCCCCCCCCCCCCCCAAAGAATAGATGCAACACCTCTGCACAAGGTTTTCCAATTACAACTGTCTCGTCTAGTCATCATTTTGCCCTCCTCTCCCCCCCCCCCCCCAAAAAAAAAAAGAATACATGCAACACCTCTGCATAAGGTTTTCCAATTACAACTGTCTCATCTAGTCATCATTTTGCCCTCCTCTGCCCCCCCCCCCCCCAAAAAAGAATAGATGCAACACCTCTGCACAAGGTTTTCCAATTACAACAGACAGACAGACAGACAGACAGACAGAAGAGGTTTATTGGCACTTTGCAGACATTAATGTTTACATCAGTGTTGAATCCAATAATAATATAAGATGATTAAATAGATGAATACTAAGTCTTGTTGTAGGGTAATATATTATTTTTACAACTGTCTCGTCTAGTCATTTTGCCCTCCTCTCCCCCCCCCAAAAAAAGAATACATGCAACACCTCTGCACAAGGTTTTCCAATTACAACTGTCTCATCTAGTCATCATTTTGCCCTCCTCTGCCCTCCTCTGCCCCCCCCCCCCCCCTCCCCCCCCAAAGAATAGATGCAACACCTCGGCACAAGGTTTTCCAATTACAACTGTCTCGACATAGACATAGACATAGACATAACTTTATTTGGACCTTGTAGATTGAACTACATCGTACAACACGGGTTCAATTATTTGTTCCTAACTTCGAGACATTCGTAAATATATTTTGCCATCATTATTTGCACCGTATTTGGGGGATTGATCATTAGTAAGAACACCTCGTCATCACTCAAGTATTTTAAGTTTCTTTTTAGGGCTTTTTCTAGGTCTTTAAGGAAAGAATTGCGTCTTGTGACATAGAACTGGCATCTTATTAAGAAATGTTTTTCGTCTTCTGGTTCTTTAAAACATTTTGGGCAAATTCTTTCTTCTGGTTTTTGGTAGGGCCTTTGATGTCTACCCGTTTCAATTTGAAGACAATGATTACTGATGCGAAGTTTTGTTAGTGCTATTCTGTGTTTAATGTTAAAAATATTGACCAGGTATTCTTCTTGATTGTGGTCTGTTTTGAATATTCTATACGTTCTAAGTTTATTACTTTGTGCCGAATCTCTGCGTTGATCATTGTGAATTTCCTCAATCCAAGTTTGAAATTCAATATCACAGTCTTTGTTTCATTTGTCTAAGTGTTAGTTTCCAATCAGTACTCGTTTGGATTGCATGGTTTTCATACCAAATATAGCCATATCCCATTCTCTCAATTACATATTTGAGTTTTTCTGTCCAGCTGAGCGGGTGATTACAATAAAGACCGTCAAGTATCACTTGATCCGAAAGCTTTGTTTTATCTGACATCATAAATTTTGACCAGAATTTGATACTTCTATGAATTGCGTCAATTTTTATAGGTAATCTGCCTAATTCCGCTCTGCGTGCGTTATTTGTAGCTGTCTTGTTAACTCCAAGTAATATTTTACAGAATTTAAGGTGCACCAGTTCGGCTGGGTCTTTGTCAGCTTTTTTCTTTATATCTACTGCCCATATTTCACTGCCGTACAGTAATATGGGTTTTATAAGTGTGTCAAATAATTTGATCGTTAACGTAATATCAGATCTAAAATATCTACCCATATCTCTGCGTAATTTAAACAATGCTTTGAGTGCTATTTTCTTCAATTCTTGCCTTGCTAAATCGAAGGTCCCGAGTGTGGTGAACATCAAACCTAGATATTTATATGATTTTACATTTTCCAGTTTCGTGTTATTATAATAAAATTGGTAATTATTCATTATTTTACCATTGTTGTTAAATATCAGTATCTTAGTTTTTTCTAAGTTTACACTAATCTTGGACATATTACAATAGTTATATAAGTACTGTAGCTGATTCTGTAGCCCTTTTTCAGTTTTTGACAATATGACTAAATCATCAGCGTATAAGAGGCAGCTGATTTGTTGATTATGTATTTCTACTAAATCTGAATCTGGTCTATTAAATGAATCTGGTAAGTCACATACAAATAAATTAAAAAGTGTGGGCGACAGCATGCATCCTTGTTTGACGCCCACAATTAAGGCACTGAAAACTCTGTGTTACCGAATTGTCGATCTTTACTGCCGATTCGTCATTAGAGTACATAGAAACGAGAATTGAAAAGAAATTGCCTGTGATTCCTACATTTTTTACTTTTTCAAATAATTTAACACTTGGTATGCTATCGAATGCTTTTCTGAAGTCTACAAAGCAGGAAAACAGCAAGTTTCTTTTTTTCTTAGGTTTGCTTTTAACGTATTTGTCAATCAATGCCTTAAGTATCTCGTCTAGTCATCATTTTACCCTCTCCCCCCCCCCCCCAATTTTCATGACCACCCTATGTCCCAGTATTGTTTATATGGCTTTGTTTACAGCCAATCACAATAAAATATTTTCAATAAAAACTCTTAAGCTATACCCCTAACTGATGAAAGGTAGCCTTGAAGTAACAAATAATTAGTCAATTTTGACAAGTTTCACAATTACCTGGAAAATCCCATTCCACATTTTTTTTAAAGGAATCCATAATCATAACAGATCAGCAAACTCATGTCTTAAAATCTTACCAACAACTGCTATAATCCATTTCTGTTTATTGTGAAACAACAAATTGATAGACTGAAGTACATGTACAACAACATTTATTGCTCTTTTTATACCAATATACATTTGTTCAATTAGGCCATCCCAATAAAATGTTTTGTTTACCTGCATCTCCCTCTGGCTCGTGATTAAACACAAAAACCGTAAGGAGATCTGGAACCAAGTCTGCTTGAAGACTCGCATAAAAATGTTCATGTATTCCTTAACTACTTTTTCCTCTACCTGCAGTTCTGGATTGACAATTTGCACGAGAAAGGCAGAGATCGAGCTCATAAGACTGGTGTAGTTAAAAAATATTCTTCAATCATTGGGTTGGTCTTAAACCTTGCATTTCTGCGGCAGCGTTAAAAAAAAAATGGGTCGGTTGGGTGGTATACTTTCAGGGTTCTCGCACATATGCAAGAAAAGAAACCCTGACCTCTACACTGACCAAGAAGCATTTTTCACTGACCTCCAGTGCACGCTAGTATTTGGTACAAATATTCAATCACTATTTTGGGACAGCAACATTGAACAATGTTGACAGTGGAACCCTGATGTTATTGGGATGACCTTATTTTTTTATTGACAGGATCATTTAGATAATTAAGTAATGATCCAGATAAGAACTATAGTATTGAACGGCAAGGAATGTAATCTTTCTATTATTCTTTCTCGTAATGTCATTGGTTGAAACTGATAAATTCAATAGAAACCCATCAAAATAATGCATTTTTCGTTTGATAATTTTTGAGGTTTGAAGGAATACCTGAAATAACCATATCATATTATCCTATAAAACAAATTTACGGGAAGATCTCTCACTAAAACAAATAACTAACCAGATGATGACTGCAAATTTTATTTTCGGAAAACAAAAGTTTTGAGCAGTGAATGCGTCTACAGACCAATGCATTCAAAATCTTTAATTCTTATTGGCTGATAAAGAGAGGGCGTGAAATTTTCTGCATCTTGATTGGCCTTGATCTAGCCATGACCAAGAGACCATCAAGCTGAGTTCTGATTTGCTGAAATATAAGATTTATAGGATAATACTCTATACATACACGAAGAACTGAGTCACAGTAGACAAAACCAATAATATTCCTCAAATAACGAGATTCAAGTGTAATGCACCTATCAATGTTAAACCTGAGAAAGAGGGTGGGGGGGATTTGACAGGTAGGATTCCGAGGGTGGGGATTTTAACACAAGCTGCCTGCCGCAAGGTGGGGTTATTTATAGGAAACAAGAAGATATAGTAGATATTTTTGACTGAACGTGTTGTCCAGAGGATGGGGAATTTGACATTTTATGGGAGAAAATGTCCAATCCCACCCCATCCCCCCAGGCTTAACATTGATAGGTGCATAACGAAATAGAGCGATTTAATTAATAAAACTTTAAATTGATGATAAATTACCAAAACATGAGGAAATAGCATAATAATGAGGTTTATCACGGGCTGGAAAATACGTTTTACTTTTGGATGAAATTGCTGCATGTTTCTGTTTAAAAAACATACAAAAACTACATTAGTTCAAATACCCCATCAACTGACAATATATGTACACACCACTCTATATACAGGAAGACATTCAACAACATACAAGATAAGTACACTAACAGCATGTTTAAATATCCTGATGAACATGACAAGAATGGAGAATTGGTTCGCCAGAAAGACAGTGTATGGAATAAGCCATTTACTGGTCTGAGAAGAATTCTCAATCAAATTTGTATTACTATCTCTCATAAACTAAACGGTTTTAGTAAAGTCAAGCTTAATTAGTTCAAAAAGAACTCTTGACAATTTAACAGAAATAGTTTACAGGGAAAACATGAAACCGATAACCAGTAGTGAAGTTTAAAAATAGTAAGCTCCCATTTACACGGCAAAAACACTTGGTTGTTTCAGTAAAATAATGAAAAATGCATCAATAATAAAACCTGTTGTCTATTATAAAAGAATAAGAACGAAAAGTTATAAAAAGGAAGGAAGAAAATATTTAAAACTAAACATTGTACAGAAAACAGACAGCAATAAAAAAGAACGCGAGAGTTTTATCGGAGAAAAAAATCTAACTCCTAAAAATGCCCCCAAAAAAAGGATAGTTGTGATAAATAGGAACAGTTGTAAATGTTGTACTTACGTGTTGAAGGTTGTAGATATTGTGTGTTGATAGAGTAGAGTGGATTCTGCAGTTCTACACTAACGCCATACATGAACACGATCGTTGTAGTATTCTGTCACCATCACAGTACGGCCATCAGGGAGAACTGTCAGGTCTAGTGGCCACAACATCTCACCAAGATTAGAACCTGCACTACCGAATGTACTCACACATTCACCTTCCTGTGTTAGCACCTGAACACGATGATTACGACAGTCACAGACCAGTAGATAACTGTGTCCATACACTGTAAGGCCACGGGGTTTATTAAACTGACCATTACCTTTTCCATGTGAACCGAACTGACGAACGAATTGTCCATTATCATCGGCAAACACACGTATACAATGTTCATCAGGATACGATACAAAATATGTACCGTTAGTGTACGTTATATAGTATGGCTCTGTATATTGGTTACCAAACTCTCTAATAAACACTCCATTTCTACTAAACATTTTTACCCCTCGCTTATCTCCACGACCACACACCACAATATTACTCTGGTTACAAACACATACTCCACAAGGACTCTCAACTCTCCCCTCACCAATACTACGAATACATACTCCATCTACTGAAAACACTTGAACCCTGTTATTACCCGTGTCACTAACAATAATATTATTATTGTATTTATCTACTGTGACTCCGAGAGGTGTTTTCATTTGTCCTTTTTTGCTTCCCTCACCACCAAGTTCGCGTTGATATTCTCCACTGCTATTAAATACTTGAACTCGGTGGTTATGGGTGTCCGCTATGAGAACACACTGCTGTTCATTCACTGTTAGGCCCCATGGATCATTAAACTGTCCTCTTCCTTTACCACGACAACCAAATGTTTTAACAGGTTTCAATTCACTGATAATATTTACAATTCTCTCATCAATATCGTGTCCTTCAAATGTTGTTGTAATTCTGTACTGTCCTTCCTTCACTGTTTTTTGGTGTACAATGTTATTGCCGTTTCCCTTTTCATTATAAACAATCTTTACGTCTATTTGCCGTCCTTCATTATCCTCCATTTTAACACGTAGTGATTCCTCAGGACAAAAGCACAATTCTCCCATTCTGTTCCTTGTTAATATTCTTAGTTGTATTCCAAGAAAAACATTTTCTACTTGAACTGTGCTGCGACGAGGGTCGACTGTGAAGAGAAAACACAACACAAACCGTTAGTTGAGAAGAGAGAAATAAAGACAGAATTAAACTGAAATGAAGTTTATATTACACACACTTAATATATATTACATCAAGAGTTCTTATTGATAAGGCTAAGGTAGTATTTCTACACACAACCTAGTGTTTTTACAGTTCTCAACCAAGCTTTCAAGATGAAGATCCTTTTCAAAACGGCAGACAAACTGATTCAGGCTGACATTTGCTAGAACACCGAAATAATTATGATTACAATACGAGTAGGAGAGATTTTTCAGTTGATATATCGCTCTCAGCAGTGAGAATGATTAGAAAAATAACCGAAGCAGTTTACAAAGAAAATTAAACGAGTTCTAACAAAAACAGTAGAAGCAACTTCAATAAAAAAGGCTTACCCGCGGCCTGTAAAGTATAAACCTGCACATTGTCTGTTTGTCGTATTCCTTGTTTGATAATATCTGTTTTCACCCGAAAAACTGAATGAAGAAACTATTCTATCTTCATCACGAACACTTGCTGTTAATTTTGTGGACCTACCAACGTCCTTTTCAAGACACAGAATCAGGTTCTGTGAAGAACTCCAACGTTTTCTTTTCGTTTCTTTGGTGAAGTTGAGCTTAAGTAAGAAAAGTGCACCAATCACAACGCAGGAGGCATCTTCGGACGCGTGAGGAAACGTGCTTTACGTCTGTAATCTGATTGGTGGACTTCGATCCGGTTTTTGCTTGATAATTGAAAATTACCTCAACTTTTCAACCATTATATTATAAAAAATATTTTTGTAGTTTACAATATATTATACATAGACGGGATAACAAAATATATGTTTTGTAAAAAGAATTGCTTATCATATAAAATAGAAACTATCGACATTTTCAAGTTACTTTTGATTAGTAAAACATAACAACTCGATCCAAATCACCATAAAAGCGAGTTCAAAATGGCGATTTATTTTTCTGCGATTTATATATTGTAGCGTTGATTTGAGCCAGGTGGCGAATCACCGGGAACAATATTTTCGAAACAGTAGTGATTCCCCGGTGACTTGAACTCTTTGATAATCCAACTCGTAGCCTAATCGGTGCCCAGCAATGTCTTTGTTAAAATATTTGACCCACCTCAGTGAGTGTATATTAAAAAAACATATATATTTCTCGAGATAAATGTACGGTGGCTCGTAAGGGCCATCAGAATTGCAAACCACATTTTTCGCTAACTCGTCAAAACGAGTTAGCGAAAAAATGACGAATTAATTTTGTAAACCACTTTTTAGCTAACTCGTCAAAAATGACGAGTTACTTTTGCAAACCACTTTTTCCGCTAACTCGTCAAAAATGACGAGTTAATTTTGCAAACCACTTTTTTCGCTATGGAAATTATTTGGCCGCTAACTCGTCAAAAATGACGAGTTACACCAGGAGCCCATTACCAGGAGCGTTCCTCTGTTATGGGTTGGGTCCCCAGCACAGAGGTAGATGATGCTATTTTTAGATTCGAAATTCCCGCGAAAAGAGGTTGCCGCCATGTTGGTGCCCTTAAACAATAGATTCCTCGTTAGCTTCTTTTGTTGGGGCACCAACATTTGAATCTCTGGGGATTGAGTGAAAACCAGCAATTCGAATTCCCGCGTTGAAAGTGAGAAGAATGATAATGAGAAGTGACGTTAGCTATCTGATTGGCTAAGAATAGCCTACCTTTGTTCTTTTTCGCGCGAAACGCAATGCTAAAAATAGCATCATCTACCTCTGTGCTGGGGTACAGACACAGTGGGGAAGATGGACGCTCCTGGTAATGGGCTCCTGGTTACACTCGTTCTCAATAACACGTGCAGGTTCGAAAGTCGAAGTCGTTTCTGGTGGATGTCAATCAAACGGTTTCCATGGAGTTTGAAGTGAACCGTTGTGTGAGTAAATTCGGGAAACTAACATTTTATAAACATGGCAAAGTCTTTCCCAAAGTCGCTTAGATGGAGAGTAAATCATGCTTAGAGCCAAGGGTTTGCAAAATAGGGAAATCACATAAACTTTATGTGTGAGCGAGCGGTTTGTGTATAAGATCAAAATAGGGAAATCGCATAAACGTTATGTGTGAGCGAGCGGTTTGTGTATAAGATCAAAATAGGGACATCACATAAACTTTATGTGTGAGCGAGCGGTTTGTGTATAAGAAATCTGATTGTTTATATAGCTTCAAAAGTCTTGGAAAAATAATTATAGTTATTTTTATTCATCCAGTTGCAGATATGCTCCTTATAAGAGGTTTTATCGAGCAATACCCTCGAGCTCTACCTTGATGAGCTCCAGGCATGGTTTCGAACAGGGCCAAATATTTTTTTTGAAACTCTCAGGACATGGATTATCGGCAATGCTCCACTCTCGACTGACATTTCGGTGAGGAATTCAAGCAAAAAACAATCGTTTTTCGGCTTAGTATCCCGCCATTTATCTACCTATGTCGCCTCAAATTACTTACGATTTCGTTGAACCTCCTACACTATTTATGTTTCCCTCCACATCTGGGAGGTTAGTGTATGGCGACGTTTTCGTAGTATTATTTAGCATGCAGACCAGTGTTGCCATAGAACTGTAGTTGAGTGACATCCACCAAATTGACGTTTTCCGTTGGAAATTCAATTTCGAACCTGCACGTGTTATTGAGAACGAGTGTAATTTTACAAACCACTTTTTTCGCTAACTCGTCAAAACAATTAGGACCTCAATGCGATCATAGGAGACCATTCGGTGTTGTGGAAAGTGGAAGAGGTGTATACAGGAAGCAATGGTTGTAGAAATATTTACTAGTAATACATTACATGCAGAAGCCTCGCGACCATTGTTGTCATTGTTGTAATATATATAAAACATGCAGGAGAGAGCATGGGCACAGTCGTACAAACTCGTTAAATTTTGAGTTTTCAAAAATTGACCAATGGCTCAATATTAAAAATATAAACCTGGACTTGCACTGGAGTTACTTATTTTGACTTGCTCTTTCCATTTCTGGCATTGAAATTGTGCTAGATTCGTGATATTGAGTGACAAGGTTATGTGACCTCCAGCTACAAAGGGCCCTAGTATTGCAGGCTGATAGCATTGTAAAATCTAGTACACGTTTTCATCACTAAAACAATTTGTCGTTTTGCTGTAAGTCCATGCGTAATAGGCATCATTTTGTCAGATATGTCAGTATGTCACATGACTACGATTTACTGGAGTAAGCAGTTAAGCAAGAGGGTCTACAGTGACGATATGTGGATATCGTTAGTGCAAGGGGTGCATTATCATAGGGAAGGGGGATATACTAAGGGGACGTGCTAGGATAGGATAAGAAGATACTGATATATGTAGATGAAAGCTATTGTGTTGCATGGCATCCAAACGTTTTTAACGTTTAGTTTATAGGAAATGCAGGCTACTATTGCCTAGAACTAGACTCTCGTAGATACTAATAATACTAAATATAATAGCATTTTCATATGGAAAATATAAGAACAAAATAAAATGCATTTTCATTTTTATTCTTTCACTATAAAAACATGCACTGTAACTTGAAACAAAATTATTTATGAGATCACCACACGAAAGTTAGTCCACAATTGACTTCAGTTAAGTTTATGCGAAAATGTTGCAGTTATTATTACTGATTCAGTAATAGACCAGTTCGCGGTTAATTCCGACATTTTGAAAGGGGTGCAAACATGGCGCGAAATACAGTCAGTTTGTATGGGAATCCGATGCCAAATAATTTCCATAGCGAAAAAAGTGGTTTGCAAAATCAACTCGTCGTTTCTGACGAGTTAGCGAAAAAAGTGGTTTGCAAAATTAACTCGTCATTTCTGACGAGTTAGCGAAAAATGTGGTTTGCAATTCTGATGGCCCTTACGAGCCACCGTATAAATGTCTTCTGCTTGATATCACCTGATGCGAAGAATTTCATAGACTCTGAAGAAGAGAAACTGGGTGGTAATGTGTTGTCTCGTGATACCGTGGATGACAACTCATCAAAGTGAGGATGATTTAGTTGCTGGTGAATTGTTTCAGTTCAAGTGATGAAGTCAACTGAATTACAAATCATTCAATCACCAGACAAAATATCGAATCTACTGAAAGTTTTCGACAGAAGTAATTAAAGTCGACCTGGTGAAATTTCTCTGTTGCATCTGTCTTTCTTGGTATTCTAATTCAAAGCACTCGACATTAAAGAAGTTGTGTTTTAGTTCGGGATATATATATATATACAGTACTCGTATGGTGGATGTGTTCCGCATATCATTAGGATCCCAGTCTGATCTTAAATCGGGCTGTATAATATCTCTCCCTATGTTTTCAATTATTTGATTATGTGGACTAAATTTCCACTGGCCTATAAAACAAAAATGCTGAATGTCGGCCAGTTTATAAGCACAGTGTTTTAAAGTCAATTTAAGTCTCCCTGAATTCGAAGTTCTGTATTCGAAATTCTCGAATGAGAAAATGAACTGAAATAACGTAATATATTCACATAGGTTCCTTGCTACGTTTTCTTCCTGCCAGTTGACCTCCGGGTCACACTGTATACATTTGATAAAACGTTTGATTTACATTTGGCTAGCGTTAGCTTCCCAAAAACTCAATTCTGCGCCGATTGGACCGGATAAAAACTCGTTTTAATCTCTTCGATATGTGATTTCAAAGTTCAGCGGGGCATTTTGATTTAAAGATAGCTAGGTGTCTCGCAATCAATTTGATTTAGCTACACTAAATAATATACCGCAACTGACACTTTCAATTGTCACACAATGCTTGTTAGTAGACCATTGGAAAGTTCCAGAACTACTTAGACTGTATCACTATCCATATCATAGTGAGTCAGAAATACTACGTAATCAAGCTATGAATAGGTAGTATATATGTAGTTATGATATAAAATCATGTTTGCCGCGTAGTAAGTGTAAAGAATGCGTGCTAGTGCACGTCCTACGAGGGAAAGAGAAAAAATCCCTGACCCAAGTGGGACTCGAACCCAACGACCTCCAGGTTACATGTCTGGCGCTCTACCAACTGAGCTATCAAGTCAGATGAGAACAATCGTGGGTATTGGTGCGTTTTATGAGGTCACGGCAACTATATATGTATATGTAGTTATGATATAAAATCATGTTTGCTGCGTAACTAAAGCGAATAGGTAGTAGTTTGACATTATCGACCTGCTCTAGCTATGTACCATTTAAATCAATGTTAAGTGCTCCAGCGTCGGCAGGGTCAACACGAGGCGATGGAGAGCTTCGATCGGCGTCGGCAGGGTCAACACGAGGCGATGCAGAGCTTCGATCGGCGTCGGCAGGGTCAACACGAGGCGATGCAGAGCTTCGATCGGCGTCGGCAGGGTCAACACGAGGCGATGCAGAGCTTCGATCGGCGTCGATAGGATCAACACGAGGCGGTGCAGAGCTTCGATCGGCGTCGGCAGGAACTGAGAGGAAGTGGAAAGAGGAGGAAATATCAGGAAGGTCGAAGTCGCGTTCATAGCAAAGAGAAATTAACTATAATCTATCTATTGTACAGTGGTGTTCAAAACAATAGATAGGAATCTAAGATTTAGGCTTTGTTAAAAATATTGGCGCTTGGTAAGCATGTTGATGCTGGATTAGTCCTTATGTAGAATTTACTACAGGAAGGGATCTGTAATGGTGCGTTTGTTTGGGACTAATTCTGGAATAAGAATATCCAGAATAATACGTGTAAGCGTTCGTGTGCGAGCTATTCATATTCTGGAATTCATTCTGTGTATTCTGCTCCTAGAAGCAGAATAACCAGAATATTCTTATTTCCGAATAGGTGTATTCCGGAATATCCCAAACAAACGCATCATAAGAGGTTACCTTTTCCTTGTACGGCCAAACCGGGGCCCAACCGAAGAGACAAACATTATCGTGATCGTGATACCCCAGCCGTAACATTCCATGAACGCAATATATGACAATATATTATATCAGAAATGCAATAAAAGGTCAATAGTTCTTCCCTCAGAATAGTCCATTCCCAATATTAAAGAAAGAATGTCCATTCAAGGCAAAAGACGCAATCTGGCCGCCATCTTGTAAAAGCTGAACGCGCAAAGGCACTTGGGATACTAGGGGATCCTCTGAGTATTAAATGCATTACTGCACCTGCATATGCTTCTTGTAATTATGCTTATCTGTGCATGGCAATTTTTAACCAGACCTCGAACAAAGATAATTAACCCTATCTAATTATTTCGCTCTGCTGTTAAATCTCACACCATTCCAAAGAGCAGTAAAGTTAAACGAAAGCGACCTTATTTAACACTGATCGCTCGTGGTCTTGAAAGACTGATAAACTTGAGGCTGACGAGGAACCTGAGAACTAGTACTCCTACGATTTAACGGTCTCAAAGTATCCGAGCAGAGTTTTAACCTTATTTATCATACTCATTAATAATTCATGAAGCAAAAACTAGAGATTTCGTCCTGATTTACATAAACTTTGGCTTCGATTTTCTCGGCCAAAATAAGTCGTATCGCCCAAATTTTGACTAAATTTTTAAGTTTGATAAGTGCGATAAAGAATTCTCGTCCGATCTTTATGGGATTTTTCGTCCGCTCATTCTTTATCTAGTACATATAAATCAAAGATGCCATGCATGTTTACATATATGCTGCAGGTTAAAAATACTTCTGGTAGTGATATTTGTCCAAACTAGTTTATTTTTTCAACCTAGTTTCTTTTTTTCAACCTAGTTTCTTTTTTTCAACCTAAGTTATTTTGGTTAGATATCAGTTATTGCATGCTCACTAATTTACGGTGTTTAGAACAAGTCACTAATTTTGGGTTTTACGGCTAAGTCACTAAACACCAGACAAATATAACGCTTCTTCGATGGTCTTGTGAACTAATTCAAACCCTAATCTTGCATTGAAAAACACCCTAACCGTCAACAATGGGTGCTCACTAAGTTAGGGTGTTTAGAACTTGTCACTAATTTTAGGTTTTTACGGTTAAGTCACTAAACAACAGACAAATATTTTGCTACCCTACATTTAAAAGACCCTACAAATTACCTAGATTGAACGAAAATAAACTAGGTTGAACGAAAATAAACTAGGTTGAACACAAAATAAACTAGGTTGAACACAAAATAAGCTAGGTTGAACACAAAATAAACTAGGTTGGACAAAAATAAACTAGGTTGAAAAAAATAATCTACTTCGGACAAATTTAACCAGAATTTTTTTTTAAACTGCAACACATATGTTAAACAGGCAGGCAGTTACTCACCAGTTTTGATGTTTCCATTAATTACACTCACAACCAGGTAAAGGATTAATCGTTTTTTCAATTTGCCATTCTGGAATTCAAAATAAGGAATGGGACCGATCGTGGAAAGTTAATCTGATTAAGAAATGAACCATATGCCATTGGTGCAGTAGAGAAGTGCAAGAGCATATCAGTTCTATAGTCGTACACATTTTCATGTTATGCCCTAACTGTCTTAGATTTTGGGAGCAGTTTCATATTTGTCTGGTTATATGTACAGACCTGAAAATTCGGATTACTTTTTCTTAAACTATTTAATCCTCGAAAATATATTTTACAGCCTCTGTTCCTCCGCAGAACAAACCTCTGAAGCTTCTTTTGATATATTTATTAAGAAAGCGAAGTTCCACAATGTAGGAGTGCTTACCATACTCAGTGGTCCAAGTTCTTTTCCATTGACAGTTTAGCTTCTCAATACCTTATCCACGTAGCATATACGTTGTTGAAACATTTATTATAATCACTTTTTGTGTAACATGCATGCACGTAGAAATTGTAAAAATATGTCCTCATGTTTGATAGCAACCTAGTGTTTTTACAGTTCTCAACCAAGTTTTCAAGATGAAGATTCTTTTCAAAACGGCAGACAAACTGATTCAGGCTGAGATTTGCTAGAACACCGAAGTAATTATGATTGCAATACGAGTAGGAGATATTTTTCATTTGATATATCGCTCTCAGCAGTAGACTGATTGATTAGAAAAATAACCGAAGCAGTTTACCAAGAAAATTAAAGGAGTTCTAACAAAAATACAGTAAAAGCAACTTCAATAAAAAAAGGCTTACCCGCGGCCTGTAAAGTATAAACCTGCACATTGTCTGTTTGTCGTATTCCTTGTTTGATAATCTCTGTTTTCACCCGAAAAACTGAATGAAGAAACTATTCTATCTTCATCACGAACACGTGCTGTTAATTTTGTGGACCTACCAACGTCCTTTTCAAGAGATTTTGTTCTTTCTAAACACAGAATCAGGTTCTGTGAAGAACTCCAACGTTTTCTTTTCGTTCTTTGGTGAAGTTGAGCTTGAGTAAGAAACGTGAACCAATAACAACACAGGAAAGTGCAGCAATCACAACGCAGGAACATCCTCGGACGCGTGAGGAAACGTGCCTTAGGTGTTGCAGTTAAACAGGTTTTAAAAGGGTACCGTAGAATCCCGGTTATAAGCTCCCCCGGTTATAAGCCAAAACCAAAACCACCCAAAACCCTTACAAGTTGTATAAGCCCAGGGCTTATAACCGGGATTCTACGGTATCTTACATCTGTAATCTGATTGGTGGATTTCGATCCGGTTTTTGTTCGATACTTGAAAATTACCTCAACTTTTCAACCATTATATTATAAAAAATATTTTTGTGGTTTAGAATATATTATACATAGACGGAATAACAAAATATATATTTTGTAAAAAGAATTGCTTATGTATAAAATAGAAACTATCGACATTTTCAAGTCACTTTTTGATTAGTAAAACATAACAACTCGATCCAAATCACCCTAAAAGCGAGTTCACAATGGCGATTTATTTTACTGCGATTTATATATTGTAGTTAACAAATCGCACGCATTTTGCCATTGTCTGAACTCGTATTGATCATAGAAATAACGTCATAAAATGTTCAAAACTCAAGTGGAACAACGAGCGTAGCGAGATTTTCGAAACAGCAGTGATTCCCCGGTGTCTTGAACTCTTGAAGCCTTTGATAATCCAACTCGTAGCCTAATCATCGTGAAATCTCTGCTAGATTGGTTATAGATGCCCAGCAATGTCTTTGTTAAAATATTTCACCCACCTCTGTCTTGAGAAATATATATATATATATATATATATATATATGTTTTTTTTTAATATATAAATGTCTTCTGCTTGATAACACCACAACGTCCACCATCCCGGAAAAAAAAAGCTGATACGAAGAATTGCATACAAACTGAGTGGTAATGTGTTGTCTCGTGATACCGTGGATGACAACTCGTCAAAGTGAGGTTGATTTAGTTGCTGGTGAATTGTACAGTTCAACTGATGAAGACAACTGAACTACAAATGATTCAATCACTAGACAAGATATCGAATCTGCTGAAAGTTTTTGACAGAAGTAATTAAAGTCGACATGGTTTGTGGTTACGAAAACTAGAGGGGTCCCCCGTAGACATGTTTTGAAAATTAGTAATAAAAACACAGTTTTCTGTTAATTCTACGACAACAGCTATTATTTCGAGATGTGAAAACAATCAGATCATATTTAAATTTTCTAAATCAAATCCGGGTTCACCCGCCAGTATCTTGTTGGCGTAACAAATAACTGTCCAAACGGTATACTAGGGTTGCGTGACGATCCTAAGTACGGCTGCGATAAAGATTACATACTGCGGTATAGATACAGTTTTAAAACTGTACAACTGTAGCTTGATTGCCGATATATGGAAAATGAAATAGGGGCGTTATTGGAATACTGAGGCGGTTAGATGTGGAAAAGGAAAACTAAGTATTAAATGTGGCGCTCACTTGATACAGGGCGCTAAATCGACTCGTTACGATATAACAGTTTAATGAGCTGTATTTATAGAAACGTTAGCAAGTATACTCGTTACAAAACTAAAAGGTGTGTTCAAAACACGAATGCCCAAAATACCCGATTTTCGTATGTCGCGTGCTACCAAATCGCTCTCTTGATTTTCGTGTCCCTTGTATTGTACTACACGTTTAGGTTGATTTACAACAGTCGAGGACAATAAATAGTTCAGTGAAAAACATGCTTGTACTACATTCTGTCAATACAGTCAGTCAGCACTTAACTGGGTTTCATAAAAAAAATCAATTGTTGCCTTGAACAACAACCTCGAGGTATTTTTGCAGATTTTCAGTTTTTTTTTCGCCAACTGACACAAAAACCCTTTTTTGTTATGCGCTCAAGCCCCAGAACTTTGTTGAAAGGATGAATGACACTATCCATCTAATAAATCCCTATGTAGTGGATACAATAATCTAGTTTGGTTAATACTAATCCACTGGAAAGGATTTATTCGATGAATAGCGTTATCCACCCTTTGAACAACGTAAGTAAGTAACTTACGGGTGTTGCATAAAATAACTTGGCTGGCGGTGCCGTACATTTAGGGGCGCTAGAGCAGATTACGTATCAGTGGGATAAACTACAGCACAGACTACAGCACGGTGAGGGATGGACCATTATATTTTTAAGTGGGGGGGAGGGGGGGTTGGGCAATTTTTTCTGGATCGAATTTTTTTGTATGACTGAAAGTTCTGCACGATTTTGTTTTTAACACCGTTTGCTTGCACGAATTTGCTTTCCTGAAAAAATAGAAGTTGTAATAATAATGGGCCATCGCTTACCGTATGGCATTTCGAGACATTGAAATGGTTTCCCATTGCTCTTCTCCTGCCGATCCTTTTTAGTCGTCCAAAAGGACAAACAGTGGCGCAAATATCCAACTCTGGCAAATGTTGCCAAAGCCAAATTAAACTACATGTATGGATTTTGCGTAGAGTTTACCGTCCAAATCACGTCCGCCATTACTGAAGTGTGTTCTAAATATTTCTCCATTCTCATTCAGCGGTTTCCTGTCGTGACCTCATTTTCTCAACACCTCGCTCTTTTAAAGGCACATTTCTATTATTAGTACACGCGAAGGTTTGTGTGAAAAGTATAACTTAACTCTGCAGAGTGCGGAGGAACAGAACAGGGAGGAGGGAGAATTGGCAAAAAAAAATCAGGGAGGAGGGTGAAATGTCCAGAACAACTAGGGAGGAGGAAGAATTTAGCATACAGGGAGGAGGGAGAAAATGGGATCTACGTACATGCTCTAGAGAGAAATTTTAAAACTCACTAGGGAGGAGGGAGAAATGTCGGAAAAAAATAGGGAGGAGTGAGATTTCATTACCCGTTCCCCTCTCCACTCTCTGGATATATCGTTGAGTTGAATAAATGACATCACTCCACTGAAAATTAGCTCTCCAGCAGTCCACTGGGGGGGGGGGGGGGGGGGGTGGGGGGGGAGGGTTAATATTTTGGCCATTTGTCAGTTAGCCCTAGTTAATCATTACTAGAGAAAATTTACAATGTTTGACCCACAAAAACCAAATTTCGGTTGTCAGTAAAAAAATCGTTATTTGTCAGTTATTTTTAAGGCCGTTTGTTAGTAGTCAGTTAACCCCATTCATACCCTCGTCACAGGAACAGATTCGGTTAATGGCGGATATAAATCCTCAAGATTTGGAAATGAGACTTCCCGTCGTCATATGGAAAAACGGTTTGAAGAGGAAAAATATAGCAAACTTACTTTTCGAATACGCAAAAACCGCTATTATGAAAATTTGATCGTATGGGCACTTTAAATAACGTTTCCAAACTAATGTGTAAAACTATTTTCCATTTAAGATTGGTTACAATTACAGTAAATACATTTAAGGTAATTCAATGGCCTGGATGAATACCAATAATTACATGATGGCGATCAGTTTAATTAATGAGTGTAAATAAACTGAATAATTCAAATTTCATCGGCTGAGCTTCATATTGTTTTCTCGAAATAAAATATTTAAAAACTTATTGTTATTATTCCGATATTTATGTTGAACGTAATATCTAAACCTGCCAAATCCTCTACCAATTTGACAAACTTATAAGCGTACTAAATAGCCTATTTTCTTTATGAATACCGTAGACTGCATGTATAGTCCCCCCTTGCACAACCACCCCCTTCCACTTGTAATTATGACCTCCATGTATATAAACCCTGCATCTCCACCTACCTCTGTAGAGATCCTAAAACAGATTTTGTTACTTGTAAGGAATAAATGTGCCCTGTTATTTAGTTTCTTATACTAAACTAAAAATATAAAATGCCGCAGGAGATTTTATGCAACCGGGTCCTGGAGTTCAAGTAAACGTTTTCAAGCCACCGACGGTAACATATTTCGAAGTACTCACCGGTTTCTATTTTACCGAACACTGAAAAGCTATTCTAACGTGGCGGGTATTTTTTCTAACGAGACGTGTGTCGCGATTTGGAAAAAAAATCAATTCTATTTTATGGTATGTATTTAATAACATGATTGGTCAATGGGCCAACGCACCACTTGTTTTCGTTTTCAGTCTTGCAACGGCTGTAGCACCACCGAAAATTCAATTGAATGTGTCAGAAATCTAGCTTACATCAAGAACAAATTTACCCTTCTATAAAATGTTTCTCCTTGCCTCCAAATAGGTGATTATTTAATCTCTGACTTAAGTGACAAACTCGCTTGGATTGGTCCATAAGACACTAAGGCGTAATTGCATATTGTAAACTGTAATTAAGTGCTCTTGAGCAGATGCTACATTTTTCTTCGAATTTACTGGAGTGAAAAAATGTCTGCAGCAGGCTACTAATTGCAGAAACCAATTTTAAAAATTGCAGCAGTCCTACACCCATCCAGGAATTTAAAATATATCTGGATTTTATGGGCAGTTTTAATATACTGACTGGGGTCATTTTGCTATCATTTTAGCAGCAATATAGAATTGCTACTATTAAATTGTATCTAAATTAAAACATTGCAATCAGCAGCTATTGAAAATCTAATAAATTCCAATAAACTTTTCAGTACACACAATTTCAAATTGTCTGAAAATTGCTACTGAAATAGCCCGTGAAATAGCAGCCACATGCAGTTGCAGCTCAAATTGCAGCAAGAAATCTCCAGTGTTTAAAACTCAGATCTCAAATTTACGTAAAGCTGCCAAAGAGTAGAGCAAATAAGTAGATTTAGTATTACTTACCATCAGATAAGTTTCGTTCAAGTTCGAGGGCCAGAAACTCCTGGTCTGTTTCACGGAGAGCCCTGCAAAATGCATGAAATGCCTCATCTTGTTTCTTCAGCAGAATCTCAATGATCTTCCCAACTTTGTTAGTTCTTGTTACTTGATCATTGATATCTTCATAATTGTGGTCATTAAAAAATTCCAGACTGTAAAGATACACTGACACAATTGGATTCAAACTGTTAATCAATGACACTGCTGTCTTTCGGATTGCCTGCTTGTGCCTTCTGGTCATTGGTACTAAAGCCATGCCAGAGGATTAGTTAGTCTTGTTCATCTTAGATGTGATATTGAAGCCTGATGCTCTGATCTTCTCAGTTTATATTTCCTAAAAACGAAAAATATCAGATGTTAATAAGGCCATGACATGAATGAAATTAGTGATTAGATTTTGCTGAAAGGCAAGGGAGGGCTTGCTTACAAGATAATTTAGAGATTTCGGAAAATGTCCATGCAAGAAGAAAGTAAACCAAGGTCATTGTGGTATTATTTAGAATACATCTTAAAATGTCTGGACTCTCCCCCCTCAATGAAGAAATGCGTGCACTTCCCATTAAAATATCAATGGTGGAGGGAGCTACAAATGTAGTTTGTTTAACGTACAGGACGAGAGTATAAAGATGTTGAGGAGGAACCTCTTACATGTTAATTCTGAGGATATTCTTTAAAGGGGACCATTAACTCTATTTCACGCTAAAACAGCTTTAAAACCATATCCTATAGAGCACCACATACCACTACTGGGACATTATATGTGAAATATGTGTGAAACACATAAATTGAATGTGAAAGTTTTATATTGTGAAAAACTAATGTGAAAGCAGTTATGTGAAAATGTTGGTAGTGTGAAAACTTATGTGAAACATTCGGTGGAACTGGCCACCAAATTTCACATGTATGTGAAATTCATGCCACCGGGCCCTGTGAAATAGGATGTGAATATTGTTTAAACATCATGCAATTCAAAAACAAAGTGAAATATGGTGTGAATTATTTTGGGGCAGATCATGTGAAATATCATTAATGTGAAATATGGTGTGAATTTGTTTTATCTTATCTAAATTATATTTATTTAAAATCAATTATCATGTGAAACAGATCCAAATAGTTTCTCACCCCTCCCCCCCCCCCCCCAAAAAAAAACACCCCCCCCCCCCCCCCCCCCCCCGTCAAAAAACGTTGACGGTTAGGGTGTTTTTATAAGTAGGGATAGGGTTTGGATAGTTCACAGGACCATTGAAGAAGCTACATTTTTCTGCATTATTCAGTGATTTTAAGCCCTAATAAGCCTAATTTAGTGAATTAGCAATAAAAACCCTAAATTAGTTTACTGAGGTTAGTTTTGTATGTTGGGCTAGGGCTTCGATTGTGTTAGGAATGAGTTTGCTTGGAGTGGAGTGTTGATTGGCTTAATAAATCTGCTTGTTAGTGGCCCTAATGTTCGACATGGAAATGGCAAAGTGAAACAGAAATGTTGATTTTGAAAAGTTATTTGTGTAGTTCTCAATCATTTATCAGTCCATTTTTGCGTCTTTTCACATCCTCTGTGGGCAATTATTTGATGAGAGAACAAGAGAATAGTAGGGTGCAATATTATCTCGCCCTTGCTCCGTGGGTTTTTCTCCAGTTTTCCTCCAATTCAAATCGATCTGTGGTTTAGCAGGTTCCGAACTTAATGGTTGTTTCAGGTCCCGTTAGAAATTCAGAGTTTTTTTAGCCACATCTTTGCTACCAAGAGTTAGAAGTTTGTTATTTACGTACTTGCATTTTCTTCTAGTCAGTGTTTTATTCCAATTGGAAAGCTGAGTCTAATGAGTATGAGGGCCGGATTACTTCAAAATTCTCTGCCCTTGTTACTTTAAGATACTGATTAGCCCTTTATCTTAGAAGTTTTAGTCTAGATACAATGTTGAGGTGATTCGCTTTTCTTTTGCCTTTCAGGTGGAGTAATATACGGGCAACAATTTCTTGCAACTTGTCTCGCAACAATGTTGCGTTGCGAGTTGAAACACGATGTTGCACGTATTACCACCCACTCGAGCAACTTGCCACGCAACAAATTCCCATGTTTCAAGTTGCAGCAACATGTTGCAGAAAGTAGAAGTGACTTCTACTTTTTACAACAAATTGAAGGGCTGTGTGCAACAAGGGCATAAGTGACTCCTGATCACAATCTAAATTCTCCTTCAAATTCTTTGTTTTCTAAGGGAGAATTTAAAACTTGATCAGGAGTCACTTACGCCCTTATTGCACACAACCCTTCAATTTTAGTTTTGTTGCTCGTATTACCACTGCCGCTGCACCTTGTTGCACAACAAATCTAGAAAGAATGCTCGTAATTGGCTGGGATTCGTTATGCTTTACTGCAACTTGCAACATGGAAATTTGTTGCGTGGCAAGTTGCTCGAGTGGGTGGTAATACGTGCAACATCGCAACGCAACATTGTTGCAAGACAAGTTGCAAGACATTGTTGCCCATATTACTCCATCTTTATTTTAGCTCGGTGACTATACTCTGTAAAAGTCAATTCGGTTGACAGTTTGTTTCAATGTATGAGTGGACCCGTAAAGTACATCTGATCATTATCCTATAAACGATGTATTTTTCTGGATTTAGCTTCCTTACTTCCCTTGAGTTGCTGCAGTTTTCATAAAAGAATGCAGAGTCAACACAAACTTTGTCTGTTACCCCCATGTTATATTTTCGAAAGATGTTTCCAATTAATTCTTGTTCCCAGTGCCTCCTCAACTTAATTAACTGAAAAATCAGAGGCTCTGGTACATGTAAGACACAAATGGGGCAAAATTGTGATTGGCTATTGAACAACGGCTGCACGAAGTTCAAAAAGTTTGTAACTCTTCACAAACCCTGACGGTTGCCCTGTATCTTGATTGCCATTGGCCGAGAAAAACAAGACGGCAAACATTCTAGATGTCCTATTGTTAACGGCAAGAAACAAGAGGATGCTGCAAAGCGAGGAAAATAAAATTAATTCCCTTCTTTGAGGGTAAAGATCAAAGAGCTGGGAGATATCGTTTTGGTTTGGAACAGGGTATAAATTTTCCGAAATTCTGGAAGGGAGGTATTGGTTTCAGTCCAGAATAGGGTATATTTTTACGACTTTTAGCCCGCTCCCCCCCTCTTGTGACATAACTAAGGAACGGCCTATTTATTTATTTATTTATACATGATAATTCGCAAAGGTGTACCATCAACTGCGGATATATAAAATACACACAAAAATATTTAAATTAAACTTAATAATTCACTAATAACGAAAGATGAAAATAAATAATGAATTGAGCAGTCATCGGTCATGGCTGAGATGTTGATCGAGTGCGGACTTGAAGCTTTTTACTCGGGCTGCCTGTGGCAGCAACGAGTCTTAAAATGCAAGTCGTTATTATTATTATTATTTTATTCCGTGTAGCAAGCGTTCTGTGCATGCGTTAAAGGTCAAATTCACACCAATCAGATCGCACTGTGCTGGTCACGTAACACTCGCCAGGTTAATTTATTTACATAATTGAATACAGTAAATCAAAATGGTGGATCCGCGAGCAAATCTCTCTCAAATTTGGAGTCCCATCTCTCAAATGTAAGCAGTTTAATGTTTTATTTAACTTCACTCGTGCGAAAGCCTTCCAACAGGCTCAGGATATTGCAACTGGCGCTCTTGTCGGAGCCGAAGGACCGCGTTTTTTTACCCAGATGGCCAGTGATTTTATACAACATGTATACGACACGACGCCGGACCTGAAGGACTCAAAGATCCACACATATCGAATTGGAATTTAGCGTTTTCCTTTCTGCTGAAACCAAGGCTTCTTCGATAGAAAGGGCAAGATGTTGTGTTTTTCTAGGAGGACAAAATATTTCTCGTTTAACTTTAAGCTTCTCTTTCGCCACGGCTTTGTTATTTGAATCTCTGTGGATTGGTACAGTGCTTGAAACTAACGGTCGTTCACTCGTCAAAAACGAGTAAAAGTTCCTACAGGACGATTACAAATTTAACTTACTCGTCCCAGAGGACAATTAAGTGCACAATTTCCTCCTTTCATTATTTTCATTTTTATCGAAGTAAACATGCTTAAAAATTGGTTTCATTGCCTTTATTTATTTATGATCGGTCATTCCTATTTTCCAAGGGCCATTTTGAAATCCGAGAGAAACTAGATCGAGTTCTAGCATTCCCAGAAACCCTAGCGGTCACACCAAAGAGACAAAATGGCGGCTCGTAATCTCCTGAGTTATTTTCAAAGGGAAAATGGCCACAAATCGCAACAAACTGAAGCTCAAACAGAAGGCGATTATACAGGAATTGATTCCCAGCCAACAGACGCGAAAAAGCCTAGAAAAGAACGTGAATTCAAGAAAATTTGGAAGAAAGATTTCAAGTGGCTTGTTTACAACGAAGCTAGATGAGGAGAAAATGTACAGTCTTCCTTTTGCAAGGGCTGCCAAAACTTTCAAGTTGATAGTCCTAGAGCGCATGACCGGTGTAAGGGGCATCAGCAATCAGATGAGTGCTGATGCAGAGCATGTTACAAGCAAAGGGCCAGAAGCCAGACCAATCAATGCTGCCCTAATGAGACTAGAAAGGGAAACGCTTGCAAAAATGGAAAAACTGTTTAACACTGCATATTACATATGTTATCTTAAGATGCCATTTACTAGTTTCCCACATGTCTGTTCTCTTCAAGTAAAAAAATGACTTAGTTTAGGAGAAACATACATAAATAACAATGGCTGCAAGGAGTTTTGCAAACATATTTCACAGTACTGATGTTTTTTTGTTCTTTATTGATGTACTGTCGTGTGCAACATTGAATTAACATTAAAGTGCTACAGTATAAAATTACAATATTTGGAATAAGGGTTCTTAAAAATGTTTTTACTGGTCCTCAATCCTGGACTAGTAAAGTTTATTCCAGGACCAGTAAATATTGAAAGCCACTATTCCTTGGACCAGTTCTTCAAAAAGTTAGTTTCAAGCACTGTAGTATACTCAAATATACTGCACAATACCATACAACTGAATAAGAAGTCTTTAACAAAGCCGAACTCAAACTTAAGAGCAAAGCTGAGAGTTAAAGTGAAACTGAACAGTGTCTTGTCAGGTCATGAATTAAGGTACGGTGAGGTTGAAATCATTGCGTGTTTATATCTGCATTTCTTTGTCGATTTGTTGACCTCGTGACGCTGATAGATTTTGCCATCCGCGGACGGTATTCTTGTTTGAGGTACGTTTCGTAGGTTTTATGCCTCTCGGTCATAATACATACCAACGCAAACACTGTGATCTGTAGGCCAACATGCACTAAAATAATTTTGAGCGTGTGTTTGGCTGTCAGAAATACCCAGGAGAAATAAACACTCACACAGAATAATTTATGATGAGCGAAGCAATATTCAACTGACTCTCAAGGTCAACTTAAACATAACCTGAGTATCAGGCCCTTCCCTTCCCCTCCTTAACAGTTCTTGTAAAGAAACCAAATTTATAAGTACTACTCGAACTACCTAGGTTTACAAAGCGTTTTGGGCCTACTTTAATATTTGACCAATAAAACTTCAAAATTTGTTAGGTTACTATGTGGTAAAGTAAATCAAAATTGTTCTGGTCGATGTAAACAGATACCGGAAGAACATTCCACACATTTTGATAAAATAATTATATTTCATGAAAACTTAACTTATTTTCTTACGGTATATTTTACAACGAAGACTCACTCACCTTTAATAGAACGTCTTCAACGCGAAGGACAAAGAGGTACGACTGATTTGGCAACGCATGTGAGAATAGAGATCAAGTGCTAACACAAGAGTAGGTCTAGCCTGCAAATATGATGGCGTTAAACCGCAATATATTTGGACGAGATAGAACGTACAAAGCGGTAGAACTGATTTGTTTGGCAACGCGTACGAGAATATAGATCATGTCGACATGTGCTATTAAACACAAGAGTGATCATGACTCCATGAGTGTGTAATTATATTTATAACGAAACTACCTTAGTCTTAGAACGCGAAGTACAAAGAGGTTAAACTTATTTGGCAATGCGTGCGAGAATATAGATCATGTGCTAACACAAGAGTGAGTCTGTTTATAATGAAAACTTACCTTCATAGAACGCGAAGTACAAAGACATACAACTAACCTGGAGAGCTTTGGATTGAAATGGTTGAAGAGGCGTTGCTTCTCATAGAATTAGAAATACTTAAAAAGTCTCTGACGTAATGATCCCAGCATACAAGGGAGAAACAACACTTTGATTACACGACATAAAGTAACAAAAACCATCACAGAAATTGTTCTTACGACTATTCGTTGGCGAAGCTCAAGTTTCTTCTTTTATTATGAAGTGCGCAGTGATCTGTTTTGTAACACCTTGGAAAATATCACATCATTGTGCTAGTCTGAGTCAAGGAACTACACAAACTGAGGACTATGGTGAAAAGGCGATCAAGTACAAAATTCTCCATACTTCATTCGTTTGATGGCGTGACACAACGTTGCCACACACAGCGGTCAAACGTCTGCGCGTGCGTATTACGGTCAGTCTGGTGGGCGGCCGCGCGAAATTTACCTTAAAACATTTGCAGTAAACTTCTACCGCCAAAAGTTAAGCTTTTTACTCGGGCCAGGCCTTTGGCCGGCTCGAGTCAGAAATCGCACGTGTTTTTCCTTAACTTTTATTTTTGTGTGTCGAGATTTGGCGCCGTCAACCAATCAGATTGCACCTTCTTGGAAGTTCTTTTCACCAGCGTACCAATCAAGATGGCGGAACCGCGAGGAAATTTCTCTCAAATTGGAGTCCCAATTCTCTCAAATGTAATGCACTAGTCAATTGAAACCCCGACCCCCCGACCCCCGGGACATAGCGGGGCATTAACGGGGACATGACCGTGGAATAACGCACATTTAATGCTGCATTTTTCCGGTGGAACGGGGAAAGTAACGATTTGCGAAATTTGCGGGGATTTTAGCGGTGGTTGTAACGCCAGCCACGACAGAGCGGGACTGGGCCCGAGCATCAACAACGTGTATCAAACATGGCGGAAGCTAGGGACACGCAAAAGTCATCAGAGGCAGTGTTTATACTGAGTTAAGGCACGAGTAGTAGATCAGGAAGTGTAATTATTACACACTCTTTGTTACACGTATTTGCGCGTCACGGCAAAATATCAGATTAAGTCAGAGGAGGTTCCAGGCCTATCCCAAGTGCCCGTGCGCGCATATTTTTCAAAAATGGCGGCCTTTTCGGGTGGATTGTTTTGCAGTTACCAAAAGCCAATTTATTCATTACAAAAGCCATCTTGAGGTAAGGAACCTTAACATTCATTTGAATTGATATTTATACTGTCTATCTGTTGCACTAATTATTTATTTTGCTTGAAAAAACTCACAAAATATCACTTTTATTGTCAGTCGTTGTGATTTGCACTCGAGGATGTTTTCATAAACATACTCCGAAAAAAGTGCTCATCGTACGCTATTGAAGGGAGCATTTAAAAAAAAAATCAAATTCAAGTAGCCAAATATATGAGCATTACAAAAAACCAAAAGTACTCCAAAGTACTCCAGTATTTGGACAATTTTTTGAGTACTTGAATAATGACAGCTGGTGGCGCTCAAAAGGTGCTATGCTCGTGCTACTGAACATGCACTAAGCATGCATATTGAACATTGAACATTGAACATTGAACATTTATTGAGCTATATATATTTTATGTTTACAATAGATAGATGTAAAGTCGAAGCCAGTGGCTTATTTGACAAGGGTCAACAAATCGTACAATTACAATAATAAAGTATGTTGTCTAGATCAAATGTTCTTACACTGCAGACTGAGGACAAAAAAAAAGAGAAAAAAAAAAGAGAAAAAAAAAAACATACGAGAGAAGAATGTATAAATAGGAATTATATCAGGCTAAACTAAATTACACAGCTAAACTAAATTACAGTACATGTGCACGATTTAACAGAAATACTACATAAATAATCTAATCACTTCAAAAACTGGGAGTGACAATAATCGAGTGAGGTTATAAATACACATTATGTAAATTAAGGAAAAGGTAATATATAAATTAAATCAGTGAGAAAGGAAGTATGTCTTTAATTTCATTTTATGGTTGTATGGTTGTAGTGATTCACGAAGGGATAAGGGAATCTCATTCCATATGTTGGGTCCTTGGGATCTAATAGAGTATTTGTATTTGAAAAAGTGGTGATGCATGTCAGACCGGTGTCTTGTATAGTGTTGATGGTAATCCTGATTGAATTTGAATAGAGTGGACAATGGAACAGGTAATAGTTTATTAATATGGAAGAAAATGAAGCATGAGATCTGAAGCTTGTAGATATTTGAAACAGATAACACTTTAAGCTTATTGAATAATGGTTGTGAGTGGGCACGTGAGGATGAGTGGGTAATAATTCTGACTACTTTCTTCTGTTGGAGAAAAATAGGGTGAATATGTGTAGGATAAGTTGATGCCCATATAAGGTTTCCATATTGTAGATAAGGTAATACAAGAGAATTATACAGAATGCGCAGAGTATCACAAGAGAAGAATTGACGGGATTTATTAATAACACCAATGGCTCTGGAAATCTTAGAAGTTATAGTCTGAATGTGAGGTGTCCAGGAAAGGTTCTGATTAATTATAATACCTAGAAACTTAGAATTTTCTGTCCGTTTAATTGACTTACCATTTACATAGACTTTGATATTATCTAGATTGACCTTTTTTCTTGCAGGATGGAAAAATATAAATTTAGTTTTGTCAGGGTGAAGAGTTAATTTATTAGAATTTAACCAGGAGACAAAATGAATAAGTTCAGTGTTTAAAATATCAAGAAGTGTATTTATGTCTTTGTGGCTAAAAAATATATTTGTGTCGTCGGCAAAAAGAATGAACGAAAGATATTTAGAGCAATGAAACAAGTCATTGATGTATATCAAAAAGAGAAGTGGTCCCAGTATGGAGCGCTGTGGTACTCCACAACTAATAGTATTTAGGGGGGATTTAGAATTATCAATTTCAACATATTGCTGTCTATTATTTAGATAACTTTTCATCCAAGCTAAAGGTAAACCTCTGACTCCATAAAACTCCAGCTTACTCAGTAATATTGTGTGATTGACAGTATCAAAAGCCTTTTTTAGGTCAACAAAAATTCCTATTGTAAACTCATTTTTCTCTAGGCCTTGAAATATGTGATCAATAAGTTCAAGAATAGCCATTGCTGTAGAGTGATGTTGCCTAAAGCCATATTGGTGGTCATTTAAAATGTTATATTTAGTAAAGAAATTTGAGATTCTATTAGAAACAACTTTTTCTAAAATTTTAGAGAAACATGGCAGAATAGAGATAGGCCTATAGTTAGAAAATGTAGAAACATTGTCAGCTTTATAGATTGGAATGACTTTAGCAATTTTAAGTTTATCTGGAAATATACCATTAGAAAGTGATAAGTTACTAATAAAGGAAAGAGGAGATGCAAGTAAATCAATTGTTGCTTTGATAGGTATAATACTGATTCCATCCCACCCTTCACTATGGCTATTTTTTAGGGAAGTCACTAATGTGATAATTTCATTGGTTGTTGTTGGAGAAAAAAAAATGCTATTAGCATAGTCACCTGACATGAATTTAGTGTGACTTAAATGAGGTGTATGAATGTTCTTAGATAAGGATGGACCAACATTAGAGACAAATCATTAAACTTAGTTGCAATTTGTACAGGGTCAGAATATTGACCGTTTGAGTCTTTCATGATTGTTGGTTTATTATTAGATTGTTTTTTTGAGATTACAGATTTAATAAGAGACCAAGTTTTTTTTTAAGGAGGAATTAATAGAAGAAAATTTGTCATGGAAATATTTTTTCCTTGCTATCTTTATTAAGGAGTTGTATTTATTACGAAATGTCTTATACTTTTTATTATTCTCAAGAGTTGGCTGAGTTAAAGCAATCTTATACAGGGAATTTTTCCTTCTGCATGAGTTCATTAAGCCAGGTGTGAACCATGGTTTAGAATGATTTTTGATGTGGTGTTTAATAGTTTTTAATGGAAAACAAGAGTTATAAATAGGGTTTAAGAAATTTAGAAATAAGTCATATGAGTCATTTGGAGAAGGTGTATTATAAATGAAACTCCAATCAGTGGCAAATCAGTATTTACAGTGGCAAATTATTATCTTAAAATACAATTTATCATTTGTTTTTAAGTAATTATGTCATGGAGAGCTCTTCCGTCCTTAAACGGACTCTATTATCAGCGGGAAATACTCCAAACAAACCAGCAAAGAAAAGGGGAAAGCCATGCAGCCTTCATACACGTAGCTCAGCAAGAAAGCCTCTCAGCTTTACCTCTCCAAAGTCTCCAAAACGAAGTCCAATTCGGAAGGTACGAATAGCTCTGTTCAATGAATGCATCTAAAGTCTCAATTCTGCTTCCATATCCTAATTCTTTTATAAGACTTATAAGTTAAGAGCATATAAGCTTCGATGAAAGGGCTTGCTTGCATTTTGGAAGAACAAGAAAGTAATTTGGCGATGAATAAGCACCGACTTGTGATATTTTATAAGCAACTGACTGCGTTCACGCTGGCCTGTGTGACGTCACAGTAAGTAATGCTTCATAGTGGCCCGAGTGAAAGCCCAGATGGGCTCTTGTTACTCGGGCTGCCTGTGGCAGGCACGAGTCTAAATTTGCAGGCCGTTATTATTATTTTTTTGTTTCATGCAGCAAAATTTCTGTGCATGCGTTAAATTATGCATTAATTGACCTCGTGGCGCTAATAGATTTCACCATCGGACGGTATTATTGTTCGAAGTACGTTTCGTAGTTTTATGCCACATTTCATTTTACTCTCGGTCATAATACATACCAGCGCCACAGAATAATTTATGATGAGCGAAGCATGCAATATTAGAATCCTCTCACGGCCGAGGTTTTGGTTCGAGAAATTAAAGGCTTCCAACAGTTCCCTTTATAGTTCTGTAATATAATGAGCAGACTGCAGTTTTGGGAATGCGAGTAAAAGCTTTTAAATAGAGATAACCAACAGGCATTTCAGTTAATAATCTTTAATCCAACAAATACCATTGAATATGGACGCGATTAGTGAGCTGCGATAAAGAGCCGCAGGGTAGAAAGAACAGTAGAGAAATATAGTGATAGCTCCATCATAGGTGGACAGGATACAACTTATAATATGGGACAGATATAAACATACATTTGAGACACTCATCTATTAGTACTCTGAACCTGCAGAACAGCAGACTAAATTGTAAGCGTGCGTTACATGAATAAGTAGAGGTCAACTTCTTTTTAAAAGTTACATACACGAGAAAAACAAAAATATTAAATTACATATATATGCTAGGGGAGCAGAGAATGAACGTCACCGCGCTACCGGCCACTCCTAAAGACTGCTAAATTCAGCTAATAATTCTTCCCTTCGGTTATTACTAAGAGGATTTCAAATGAAAGTGTATTTCATCTTTAATCTCATTGGGAACACATCATCAGAAATCTGTAGAAGGGTAGTCCAAAATAAAATATATAAATCCTGGAACGCAAAATATCAAAGAAAAAAACCTGCCTTGCACAACCAAGGGGCAAAACAAATGTGCATCTTGAGGAAGTCCTACCTCCCCATCCACATTTCTAATGGTGCTTCCCTTGGACACTGAAAACAATTTCTGTATGGTTGTACCCCTTTCTCCATAAAGGTTGGGACATACTAGGGGACATGTCCCGAGTGAAAGCCCAGATGGACTCTTGTTTTCGAATCTTTTCCCAATGGAACGCTTGGATTACAAATCCAAAGATTCCGGATTTGGATTGAATCCGTTGAAACCTTACTTTGGTTGGATTCGAGTAGTGGGATTCGTGGGATACGAAATCCATTTTCGAATTTGTCCGCAAAGGAATGGGCTTCGAAATACGGATTCGGATTTGACCAAAGGAGTAAATTGTAGGTACAGATTGAAGGTATTTCGGATTTGATCGTGTACATTACACTGTCTGGTGAATCCGGAGATATACGTGCATCTCTACAGTAGTTATAATTACCCAAAAGCAATAACAATGCATCCAATAACAGAATAGAAATCTGTTAAAATTATCCACTGAAGTGTAACAAAGAGCTTTGTTTGCGAGTCGACTCACAAATGGGAAACCATTTCAATGTCACCATAAACCTCGTAATTTTCAAATCCACACAAAATGGCGTTACTTTGTGGATGCTTGTCATTCTCAAAGGGATTAATTGCTCATATAGAACACACTCTGTATAGTTCGGTGAACGTTTGCTTCATATTCCTTTACTCCCCATTGAGGGTTCACCCTTATGCCCCGTTGCAGCATACACGCGCATGGTTAGACTTATTCCTACTGGTAAACGCAGTCCTTTGTTCGTTTTACCATTTCGGAGCTCGCTCATTCCACTCACGAAATCCCGGCATCATAATCTCAGCTTTTCGCCACAGTCTACAAGCCGTAGGTGTTCCTAATTCAAACAGCTTTAGAGGTCATTCTTTTCGTCGAGGCACCGCATCTTGGGCCTTCAAATATATCGGTATTCCAGGGGAAATAATTCAACTTTATGGTGACTGGTCTAGCGATGCATATAAGCTATATCTCGAGTTCTCTCTAGAATCTAAGCTTTTGCTGGCTAACGTCGTACGCAATGCCATTAGTGTTATTAATTAGTCTTCGGATATCTCCTTGCTTGTTTGGCGCGGTTTGGTGGCAGAGAGGTTTATTCTTTGCATCTTAATTCCGATGTTTTCACGTTTTGTATCTCGGATTGTTTACCGTGCATTTTAATAAACTTCTCTCTTAGCCAAATCAGTGTGTTCTATGGGGGGAATTCGGTTATATTATAGCACTGTACTAATATAGGGACGGGTGCTTTAGTCGTCCTGCATATACAATCGCCAATAACTTACCCGAGAGTTGTCAAGCTGCATCTCGACTGACGCTAAGCGAAGCAGATTCGTCCCCAGAAGTCACTAAGTACGATTGCGAAGTCGCGCAAAGGATCAGGGAAAGGCCAGGAGAAGACTCATATTCCACTATACCTTGTGAAAACCACGTGATATAGGCGTGTGGATCTCTAGTTACCATGGATTAGAAAGTTGCTTTCAGGAGGGGTAAATTAATTAACAGCTCTTTTGAAATAAGCATTAGTGTTAGATTAGTTAGGTTGTGACGAGTAACTTTCAAAGTTAAAGTAAAGATGGTGATTTAGATTACAAGAAATAGCTTGAACGTTTTGTTTAAATATCCGTAGACCTGATTGTGGTTCTGACGTCTTACTGAAAATTTGCTATACTTTGGCTACAATAACTGTACCAAATCACCACTGAATCCGCTTAAACCCAAATGGGAATCACATCTTTCAGGGTGTCACGCTTTGCCAGCGATCTAAGAAAGGTCTGGGAACAAGAAAGCTTTCTGATGGTGTTTGAAACAACTTAATTTCTAACGTATTAAGTAAATTGCTCATAGTTAAAACTTGTAATGAAGATAAGAGAGAGAGAATATTCATGTGATGTGCGTCAGTCCCCCGGAAAACATAACACAGAGAATATGCAAATGTTACAAGAGCAAGAGGTCAATCAACTTCCTGGGTTTCTCAGAATTCAGACAAAGGAAAAATAACTTGACAGCAGGAAGTGGCACGTGGGTTCCTTTGAAGGGTTGGTGAATATTTGTTAGAATTAGAATAAGACACACTGAAGCGAAGATATTTGAAACATTTTATTAGAGGTAAGAGCATTACAGTTTCCACAACATGAGAACTTTGTTGCAAAACAAAAACTAAGTTATATTTAGTACAACTATATATGAAGGCTAAAGAAATCGGTTTGCTCAAAGGAAGAACAACCAAGTGATCATATCACGAGTCGCCGGAGTTTATTAGCATTCTCATGTATGTATGTGTACATAAATGGTATTGCCAACAAAGAAGAACGAAATACAATATTGGAATAAGATCGGATCAATTATACAGCGTCAGTCCCCTGGATCATGGAAAACATAACAGATCAACTTCCTGGGTTTCTCAGAATTCAGACAAAGGAAAAATAACTTGACAGCAGCAAGTGGCATATGGGATTCTTTTGAAGGGTTGGTGAATATTTGTTCTCCAATTAACAGTTCATCTGCCTCGGACTCTGCCTCTATTAATTCTAATCGGACCTGTCTGAGAACTGAAATACGATTTGAATTTTGCTCTTTGTTCTGTTGCTCAGCAAAGTGTGTCCTCAGTATTTCGCAGCAGTTTCCACAACATGAGAACTTTGTTGCAAAACAAACTCATGGAGTCATTTAGTACAACTATGAAGGCTAAAGAAATCGGTTTGCTCCAAGGATGAACTACCATCATTCATGTGATGTACATCAGTCCCCTGGATCATGGAAAACATAACACGGAAAATATGCAAATGTTACAAGAGCAAGAGGTCAATCAACTTCCCATTGTCACAATTCTTAAATGATCACGAGTCGACGGAAACGAGTCATTCACGTGATGTACGTCAGTCCCCTGCATGAATGTTACAAGATCAACTTCCTGGGCTTCTCAGAATTAATTCAGACAAAGGAACTTGGCTGCAGCAAGCACATGCAGCCCAATCTCGTGATTTGTGTATTTATACCGCTTACAGTTAACATTTAAATTTCAGGGCATTTCACATTTTATGCCACTATTTTACAGCTAACAGTTAAAATTTTGCCCTAACAGTAAAATTTATTTATACCCTTAAACATGTCAAGATAATGGAAGAATTTATTAAAATCAAGCACGTGACATGCACGATACTCATGGTAGATCCCAACTATCACGTGATTCCGGCTCTTGTTTATAGAGACACTAGTCAGAAAAGCAGTTAGGGCACTTCCGCTACTATTATAATAAATACCATTTAATAATAATAATAATAAATAACATTTATAGTGCGCAAGTGCCATACATAAATGCTCACATGCGCATAACAAGAACAATAGACTAATTACTAACTGATAAACTTATTGGTAACGATCGACTATTCCTAGCTATAAGTGATTGATCAACATAAACACTAGTAAAAACTTTCTTAAACAAAAACGTCTTAAGTAATTTCTTAAAAGCTGAAACTGATTTAGCATTACGTACTTCATTTCGTAGGTCATTCCATAGAGCAGGCGCTGCTAATGTGAAAGATCGGTCACCTAGGGTTACCAAAGTCTTAAGTCTTGGTCGTTGCAGGAGAAGTTCTGAGTTAGAATTATAGCGAGATGCAGGCTTGATAGTAATTAGCTCTGTAATATAGGATGGTGCTAAACCATTTAGTGCCTTATACGCGATAAGCATTATTTTAAAATCTATTCTAAACTTAAATGGAAGCCAGTGCAACTTATAAAGAATAGGAGTAATATGTTCAAAACGAGAAATGTTGCATATAAGCCGAGCCGCAGCATTCTGAACACGTAGGAGCCTACTAAGCTGAGTGGCCGGCAGACCATATAAAAGGGCATTACAGTAATCTAGACGACTAGTTATGAAAGCATTAATATTTGAGCTGTATCTTTATTCAGGAATTTCCTAATTCGTCGTATGTTAAACAGGTGAAAGAATGCTGCGTTACAACATTTAGTTACATGGGTGTCAAGCTTCATTTGAGTGTCAACCCAGCAGCCTAGGTTCTTAACCTAGCTCACAGAGGTGGAGTTTTACCAACATGTAGTGTGTCTAAGTCGATTTTTGCAAGTTGCTGTCTAGTTCCAATAAAAATGAATTTTGTTTTGTCGTCGTTAAGTTTGAGCTTATCAGTAAGCATCCAGCTCTTGATGTCATCTATACAGTTCTGCATATATAGCTGTGATCGCTGTAGATTGCTCGGTACTTGCATCAGGTTTAAAAGAGATATATAGTTGCGTATCATCAGCATAGGCATGTACATCTGGAAGATGAATTTCCAGTATCTGAATAGTTTACTTGCATATATAACAAAAAGCAGAGGCCGGGACCAAGGCACGGAACTGGGACACACCATATTGCAGATCGAAACGTTTAGATGAAGCTCCCATAACTGATACGAACTGAGAACGATCGGAGAGGTAAGACTTAAACCACGTTAACACTGTTCTAGATACACTATAGCTGGAGTGTAATCGCTCAAGTAAAATATCGTGATCGACGGTGTCAAACGCGGCGCTCAGATCTAGTAGCACGAGCAAGGTGACATTTTGCTTGTTCATATTCATGAGAATATCATGCTTCACACGGAGAAGAGCTGTCTCTGTGCTATGAAATTCACGGTAGGGGGACTGGGCTTTGGGCTTTAGGACTGTCATATGATTGTGCGTTTGGTTAGAAACCGCACGCTCAGTAAGCTCTGAGGCGAATGACAGATTACTGATTGGACGAAGATTCTTAAAGACGACGTCCATCCCTGGCTTCTTTAATCTGGGACGAACGTCTGCTTGCTTCCAGTTATCAGTCAGGGAACAGGCCAGCTTCCAGAGATAGATTAATCATCCTGTTGAGTACAGGGAGGAGGACGTCCAGGTATTCTAGGACAAGTTGAGTAAAGGCATTAGATCCAAAGAGCTCGACTTTTTACTTGACATGGCAATCAGTAGCTTAACACTTTCATCACTTAACGTTTCGAATGAGTAAAAGTGGTTGCTAAATAAAATAGGTGCTACGTCCACAGAAGTACAGAGGTATCTTGATAGTCAGGAAATTTCAGATCCGTCTTCTGATTAAAAAGTGTCTTGGGCAGCCTTAATAATTTCCGTTGATCACAACTGTTTTCCAAGATGAATCTAGTGTAAAAATTACTTCGCGCACGATTCATTACAAACGTTGCTTGATTTTTCTTAACTTTGTACAGTGTAAAATCACAAGTAAATTCGTCCGTCTCACTTTTTCTCCGTCTTTCTTCGTAGCCGCTTTGCAGATTTTACATCATCATTGAACTAAGGAACAGTAGGTCTGTTTATGACAGATTTAATAACCAATGGCGCGTGGCGATCAAGGGCGGATAACAAAGTATCGTTATAACAATTCACAAGTTCATTTTGTTGCAGCAAAGTTGTGTTCTGACAGAGATATGATTCAGATAATTCCTTCCTCAAGGTTTCTAGGTCAATAGATTTAGTATTCTGGTAGGAGACTTGTAATTTAGGCATGGAGACCTTGTCCACCTGCAGCTGACACAGAACGGGCCTGTGATCCGAAAACAGGTGACCGGCTCTTGGAGAGGAGTTAATAATATGGCCACAGACACGGGTAGGAACTTTGACATGTTGTTCGAGTCCAGTGCTTTCAAGAAGCTCTGACAGTTTAATAGCATCGATATTATCATCAGCGTCGACTGATATGAATGTTAAAGTCACCGGTGATCAGGAGAGGATCTGCACCAAGAATAACTGATTCCAGAAACTCGGCAAACTCAGCAAAAAATGTTCATGTCGTAATAGGGTGAACATCAGAATATGGAGGTCTATAAATTATAATTAAGTGTAAGTGGTGAGTTCCAGATTTAATGTTCCATTCAGAATACTCAAAAGAGCGCAACTCGGTAGCAGCTAACTTGCTAACAGATATATTGCTCCTAAACAAAACTCCTGTGCCGCCACCTAAACGACCAGAACGAGGGTGATCAAGAAGTTCGCTATAAATTATAAAACGCGTGCCTTGAGTTTCTTTGATTTGGGGTATTTATTCTTAAGTGGTCAGAATCCAGAATTAACCGCTTACCCACGAGGAGCGATAAACATGGCACCCATGTTTACAAGCTCTGATCATGAGAATCTCGTCCCAGACCTAGGCCTCCCCAACGTGCGCGCCATGAGCCGACAGTCTGATTACTCAGGAGGCACCGCGAGAATGAAAACTTTGCCTTTCAGACCTTCCCAGGAGGAAATGTGCCAATTTCTATAATTATTGGAAAACAAGGCACTGAAACCTCTGGAGAACTATCACGTGGTCTGAAATGGGGCAACAAACAGGCAAGCTGAAAGGGTCTATTAATCTCTGAAATGTTTTACAACACTTAACTGCTAATTGTTACATAACAGCTAACACTAAAATTCTTAACTAACACTTAACACAAAACAAAAACGAGGCAATGACAGTTAACAGTAAACCCCATCTACACTCTCTCATTAAGGTGCCAGGGAAATCTATAAAAAATATTGAAGAAAAAAACAACTTTTAGATAAGACACATAAACTACTTCGGCGCAAAAAACCTTAACAGGGCATTAAATAAAACGAGCACGTATCATTTTGTTAATATTAATTTGGTGATGATTCGACGATATAAATTAATTTGGTTATTATTTGCGCGCACGATTACAGTCGAGAATTATACTTACGAGGCCGAACAATGGACTATCATACCATCTGGAGTAACTATCAGCTGACTCGACATACAATGCTTTTTCTTGTCTCCTCGGTAGAAATACGCTTGGCTTCTACGCGATGGCCGCCAGATCTCGTGAAGTTGCGTCTATGATCGTGATACCGACACTTGTCGGAAATCGGCTCCAGTGCCCAAGCCACGCTTGCCACTCCCTTTCTGTTGGCCATTTCACTTCGTTTGAAAATTCTTCCAACATGCCAGGTGTGATTGCTCGGATGACTCTGCTTGCGTAGGTAAAATCTACTGAGAAGAGAGCAGCAAGTGTTTGTAAGCGGGGATATCGTCTAAGCCATATTAAAGTGCCCCTCAACCCGAATTTTTTTATTCTATTTTCGAAAAGAAGAGGTAATTTCGAGCATTTCTGCGAAAAATAATTCGAATTCGCATTAAACCTTGAGGGTTTTAAAGATGACAAAATCCCGTGTGTAGTGGTGCACGTCCTAATTATTATAATAAGTCTTGGACGTAAGTGAAGGAAAAGCGTGTGTTTCAGTCGTCAAAATTTACAAAGAGAAGTCGGAGTAGTTGGAAATAGTGGTCAGCGAAATCGAGAAAAAAAGCGACGTTTAAATGCTAAATAGGTGTGTTGTAGGGGGCTGCAGCAACTGTTAAGATGCTAAGCAAGATATCTGAGTCTTCACAAAATTCCATTCTGGGGAGATGAGAGTTCGTTAGCCAAAAGAAGGCGCACGTGGGTTGATTTTTGTGAAAACGAAACGTGCGTATTCATCCATGCTCACTTACGTCACAAAAAAAAGGGGGGAGCGACTATATTTTCGCCTTCATAACTCGTTATGGAAGCATTGTAGTCATCGTTTATAAGATGATGTTGCTAAAAGGCTTTAATCTGAATCACATCCGCACGTCATCGTCGCTATGTCTGTTAAACTCCGAGCTGCGTTTTTGATTTACCGATTTCTTGGTCGTGTAAGTCACGGAACGGAACACGTGACACGTCTTACTGGACACAAACCACTTAAGGGGGTCAAGAATGACGATATCTATTATCGCGAGAAATTTGGAGGACGTGGTGCATGGGGTCGAGGCCCCAGATAATTTCAAAACTATTCAGTCCGTCTCTCAATAATTACTTTCAGTAATGACATAGGCCCGAACTAGAGGTTTTGCCTCACTATTTATTAATAAACTACTTACTAGTTATACACATTTGTTCTTTTCTTTTGTCCGTTTTCTAATTTCTCTTACCCTCGTTGACCTTGGATGACCTTCTCAATATCTCGATTCCAGATCTGGTTCGGAGCCTGGGGTCAACGAAGGGTTTGGTTCCCTTAACTAGCTATACCTTATCCCTGCTTCGTTTCGTTATTTCTTTAGGTAACGCCCCTCTCGTTTGAGGCCAGGCTTGTCACCACTTGCAGGGATAACGCAAATGGGGAAATACCATTGTGATATAGCGCGGGGAACCCAGCTTGGCCTCTTCAGCCATGGTTGCCAGCAACCCAGCGACCCAGCGTTGGGCATGCCGCTCCATTTGCGATTCCGTGATCCTGATAGCTTCCGAGCTGGCACACTCCACGCTAATATCCCAGTGTGGCAGCGTCTTCTGGCAAACGCTAACACTCACAACGTCGACCTCCTGGGGATAATCCGCGAGGGTGTTAAAATATGTCATTTCTTCAGACACTTCAAGGGGAGTTTTAAGGGAGATCAGTTTGATTCTGCGGAGCTTCCTGCTGTCATGCTAGAAAATGCTAGATCATGTTCCCATTTTTCTAACTTTATATCAACCACCATCCTTCAGTGGGTGTTATCTGGTGTTTTGTCGGTCTGGGGTCAAGTTGGTTCAGTCTCGCCACCTCATCTAGTCCTACCACTTACGGTAGAACCATCAAAACCGCGCCTATGCCACGACGAGCGCTACCTTAACCTATGGATTAAGGACCTCCCATTTAAATTGGATCACCTTTCGGATCTGTCGAGATATGTTCTACCTGGCCATTTTCAGACGAGATTTGATGAAAAAAGTAGCTACCAACACGTTAGGCTTCACCCCTCTTTCACGTTTCGTACATTGCCCTTCGGATGGAAAGCTAACGCCTATGTGTACCGCAACTTGGGACTCGTGGTTTCTAGCGCAACTCGCTCATTCGGGGTTCCGGTGTCGCAGTACATTGACGACCGCCATGTCGGCCAATTATTTAGCCCCTCCGTACAGCAGAACTGGGCGCCGAGCATACAGAACGCAGAAGCCGCGTCCTACATCTTGTGCTACCTATTAATAGAGGCTGGATACTTCGTTAACATTGACAAGTCCCAGTGCACGCGTTTCCTCGGTTTTCTCTCCGACTCGGTACGACAGGCTTTCTTCGTGCCAGAGGACAAGAAACTGAAGTTTAAATCCCTCCGCGAAAGTATTTTGGCTACTAGCTCGGTAAGCCTGAAGACACTTCAGCATTTTTCTGGAAAAGCAGTTTCTTTCAGCCTTGCGATCCCTGGCTGCAAGCTTTACGTTCGAAAAATGTTCAAGACCATCGCACTCCTCACGCGAACAACGCGGGCAGCGAGTGAGGTTCAAGGGGCTCTCCGCGCAGAGATTGCATATTGGCGATTCCTCGATGACTGGACCGATTGTTTGCCATGGAGACCAGAACAACACGTCGCGGTAACGTTGTACTGCGATGCATCGAAGTGCGCTTAGGGAGAAATTCTGCTCAAAGATGGCCAGAGAATAGAATCGCTAGATTACTGGCAGGACGCGTCAGATGATACGTTCTTGAAGCTAGTGGTTTATTGTGTGCTCTTAATTCCTTCAAGAACCAGATCCGAAGCTCCCGCGTCGATGTTCACACCGATAGTAAAGCCTTACTAGCAACGTGGGAGAATGATGGTTGCAAGAACTCCAAGACCAACGACACGATTAAGGCTATCTTGCGCTGTAGCCCGGAATTCAATTTCAGTATAAGTGTTCATTACATTCCCTCCCGTGAAAACCCAACGGATAACCAGATTTGGATGGCACTCTGTCAGACGACGCCTGGGCTCAAGTACAGCGGCTGTTTGGCCCTCACACGTTTGACCTCATGCATGGCACTTGACAGCAATTGCCAAAGGGACCAGACGGGAAAACTGTTGCCACATTTCACGCCATGGCCTACGCCAGCCTCGGCAGGAATTAACGTCTTTGCGCAGCCCTTGTCCCAGGGGCACAATGTTTATGTCTTTCCACCGTTAGTTCTGGTGGGAGCGCTTCTGCGACATGTTATCGACAAGGGTTACGTACCACCGTTCGTTTACAATTGTTGTCCCGGTTCTGGTGGGCGTTGTTGCATTCTATAACCGTGGATCGGCTATTGTTGGGCTCGACACGGGCTCTGCTTTTACCATCGCCTTTAGCACCAGGATAGCTTGCGAGGCCATTACAATGGGATTTGTGGGCTTTTCGTCGTATATGCTGAACCACGGCTTACCTCTGGTTTTCCTCTTTCATACCTCAGATTTCGCGCCCTTAAAAGGCCGCCCGCCGTTGTACCTCCTGCCTATATCCCAACGACTTGGACGCCAACTTTTGTCAAGCGTGTGGTGTGGCTACGGTAGGGTTGAATCTGGGAAAATCTCAGCCAGGCGTTGACATGCCAGCCATCAACAAGCGTTTGGCAGAGTTCAAGACTGCGTTGCATAGGAAACCGTATCAGCGCCAAAAATCTGCTTTAGAGCAACATTGTTCTCGCTTCCTCGCCTCCCTTGTCCTACAATATCCTCAAGTACAGTTGATGATGACATTAGGTTCCTTATTAGCAAAGACAAGACAGGCAGGACGGTTGTTCATCTACGATCGTGTTCTAGAATAGATTGTAGGTGCCCAAGCCGCCTCGTGGCAGGTACAGTAGATTCCCTCCTGGGGTAAGCTCAGGGCTATATTTAATAGACTAGGTCCCGTTAACGAATCTTATCTCAAGTTTACACAGGAAGAGCAAACCAACCTAGCGGTTACCCCTTCGCAAGCGGTTCCCCACTTTGTTTTACCAAATTTCAGAAGTTAATCGCTTTTTTGAGAGGCCTGATAACAGAGAGCGCGTCTCTTTCCCGAGTTTATAAGTATATCTTAGTCAGGGATACCACGTTTTCTGTGGTCGATTTTTTCACAGGCGATAGAGCCTCAGACCTAGGGCGTCTTTGTACTGGGCAGGTGTTCAAGCTCAAAGACCTGAAGGGTTACTTACTCGATTTCACGTTAACGAAAACAATAAGAAAAGGGGCTTCACGGTCATTTGCTCTAGTTCATGCAGTGAGGATAAAATACTATCATTTCCAAACCTGATCCCCCCACTCCCGGGCATACGTGGGGCATTTGATATTTGACAGTTGTAGTTCCATTATTTATAAATTATCACAAGAGCATCAGTAGTGCACCAATTCTCTGGCTCTCCTAGCACAAATCATGTATGACACAAAAATGTGCTACAACTCCATGAATTACATGTATTCAATAGCTAGGCCTAGATGGCCCGAGTTAAGGCCATTCAGGGCCTCTTGTTTAAATTTATTTTATTATTCTTCATGAGGGAGATTAAGCTTCACAGCGTGTACAGCCAGTTAATGGTTTGAACACTTTTATAGAGTAACGTAATCTGAATTGTGTGTGAGATACGAAACAATCTGAGCAAACCAGTTTGAGTGACGTCCTTTGTTGGTTTACACACAACTCGCCATTAGACCTTTTGTAATTAAGACATTCGTCTCCACGGCCAAATTGTCTCTACTTAGAGAAGTTTGGCGGTGGGAGGGAGGGGAGGAGGGAGGGGGGAGGGAGGGGGGGGGGGGGAGATGCTAAAAGGGGCATGCAACACCTATTAGTCAAATTAGAAGCTTATTCTTTTAGAAATGAATTGGAAGTCAATCTTACTAAAACTAAAATAGTAATATTTAAAAATACTGGAAAAACAATGAATAATGACAGTTTTTTCTTCAATAACTGCCAGCTAGAAAACGCTCGTTTTTATCAATTTCTAGACATCGCGCTCAGCTCGTTCGGCAACTTTAATTTAGCTAAGCAAGAACTAGGAAGGCGCTCTTTGGGTTGAAGAAAGACGGGAATTTATTTCAGATCTAACATAAAGCTGTCCCTAAAACTATTTGTCGTCCTTATCATGCCTATACTGCTGTATGACAGTGAAGTATGGGTCACAAACAAAACGATCCAATAGAAAGCATACATTTAAAATTCTGTAAAATGTTGCTTGGCAGTAACAAAACTGTTTCTAGCGACGCGTGCAGAGCAGAACTCGGCAGATTCCCATTACGACTGTATTCAACTTACAGAAGCATCAAATATTGGATGGTGCTGGTAAACAAAAACAAATGGGCCGCGTCAGGCAAAAAGGGCCCGGACGTCATAATATGTAAATGTATTTTGAAATTATACCATGTTTCTTGTACTTGTGGTGCGATTACAATATACATTGCGAGCGCCACATTTTGCTACTAACAAGTAGTGTTGATTTCATGAAATTGAGAAGTGAAATCGAAGACGAAATTTACGACATTTTTACACAAGAGTTTGATCACAATTTTAGCAGGCGCAAATCATTCCCTATCGAATATCATCAGACGATTGTTTCAAGGTGTAACTTATACTATTGCTAAAATCATATTACGAGCTACGGGGAGCAGAATGACTGCAGAAAAGACATTTTTTAGCCAAAAAGGTATCATCTCGTTCATCTTATTATTTTTTTACTCTTTAATGCCAGCAGGTAGAAATGAATGTCATACATCAAAATCATCCCCTCTGACAGAATTCCTATTTTTTGTGGTCATATTTGTAATCGGGCCCTTGCATCAAAATCACGTAAATTTCACCCCTGATTTTTGTTGTCAATTTCTTGAAACTGACATTTATTGTTAGGAATGAAATGTAGCGCTTCTCGTCAGGAATACAATAAAATCTTCAAACTGTTATTAGGAACACCATTGTAGGAATTATTTAGCTTGAATGTCGTCCGGGCTCTTTTTGCCTGACGCGGCCCAAATCATATCTTTCAAAGACTGTTTACTTAGACCAGCGTGAGATGACTCTCAAACCAATTTTTTGGACCGAAAAATCAGAGCTAAAATCCACAGTTTAGGCTTTGGTTTTACATGGTTACAGCAAAATGAAATTCTAAATGAATCAATGCAAACAATCGAAGTTTTTCAAACCAAATAAGAAGACGACTACAAGACATTGAATTGCAGAAATGGGAAAGTAACTTATTTAATGAGGATAGAAAAAAAAACCTTTCAAAAAGTAAACTCAGAATCTTTAGACGCTTCAAAAGGAACTACGAGTTTGAAAATTACCTAGAGCGAGTAAAAGTGATAAAACACAGAATTGCACTGACCAGGTTAAGAGTCGGTAACCACAGCCTGCAAATTGAACGGGGCAGATACACAAAGCCCTACTTACCACCAGAAAAACACATCTGTCCCACTTGCTTAGAGGGTACTGAAGATGAATTCCATTTCATTGTTAAGTGTAAATGTATTGAGAACAAATCTTGTCCAAGCCCTCGGTTTATCAAATAACGATGCCGCAAATATGTCAGAAAAGAAACTTTTTTTACTCGGTCATTAATCCTAAACCAGCAGTGGCACATCTGGTCGCTAAGTATATTTATGAGGGTTTCAATTTGAGAAAGTCAATTGTGAAATGATCCGTAATGCTTGCAATATGTACAACAAACATATTTTAACAATAACTTTATTGGGTCTACACTCATGTACACAGTTTACAAGGTGCCAATAAAAAATGTCTCTCTGAAGCAATGAACTGAGCTTCATCAAGAGTCACCATCATTCATCATACCACCAATAGAAGTAATGACCGGGATATCGATTCAGAAAGATTTCATCGTCTATATTATTTTGTACGACTAGAAACTATTCTTCTGAGGGGAATGTTTTGTCAGACTTACAAATTACCACGCGCGTTCCGCTCGAGTTTACAAATCTACTAAAACACTGGCACTTATACTATATATAAGTTAAATAAGGATACGCGGCCAAATAGAAAACCGGCCTCGCGAAACTAGCTCTCAAACTAGCGGGCCGATGACGAACCGAGCGGGCTGCAAACACATTTACCGCCCTGCTCCTGATTGGCTGAGAATGGATCGTACGATTGATGTTGGCCAATCAGATTTCGCGAGGAAACCATTTCGCGATCGTCAAGTTCAGATATCTTTCTGAGTTCAGAGATCTTTATGTTTTTATAAAGAACAATGTTAACTATTATAATACTTTTGTACACCTCCAGCTTTTAGTAAGCTGATTATGCCGAATGATAATTCAGTAAAGTATTTTATCAGTTATTTGGCCTCAGTTGTATATTGATGATAATAACATGACTTTTTTGTCGGGACATATTGTTTATTTGTATCCCTTGTGGTGTCATTTGCACCCTCGCTACGCTGGCGAGGCACAAAAGTTTTCCTTATATCTATCACGGAGATGAATATTGAAATAAATCGAGTATCCACAAACAAATGTTGCTTTACTTTGGATATGTATTGTGCCATTTATTCAATACATATCCAAAGTAAAGCAACATTTGTTTGTGGATACTCGATTTATTTCAATATTCATCTCCGTGATAGATATAAGGAAAACGCGCTGTACCCATTGATTTCTCTAACAGTCCACTAAATATCGCAGTCTTCTGTTGCTTAGTGCAGCACAACAATTAATTGCAACAGGAATAAGAGCTCTCGGGTGCCTCCAGCGCACTGAAATACAACGATATGTTTTTTTTAAACCGATCGTGTTCAACTTTCACATGGTATTGTCTCAATTTCTTGTTTATTCTTTGAAGTCTTGGATTTCCTCTGACTTGGTGTCTAGCATTGGTCGCACAAGTACTTGGTGAGGTGGATAACCTCGATCTGCAAGTAGATAGCAACCAACATGTAGAACTAACTGTCCGTGTGGTCCAATGTCGTGAATCATATCAAATGTGTTCGCGTCATTAAGGTGCCCGGGAAATCTATAAAAAAAAAATGAAGAAAAATCAACTTTTAGATAAGACACATGCATAAACTACTTCGGCGCAAAACAACCTTATAACAGGGTATTAAATAAAACGAGAACGAATCATTTTGTTAATATTAATCTGGTAATATTATTCGGCGATATAAATTAATTTGGTTGTTATTTGCGCGCACGATTACAGTCGAGAATTATACTTACGAGGCCGAACAATGGACTATCATACCATCTGGAGTAACTATCAGCTGACTCGACATAAAATGCTTTTTCTTGTCTCCTCGGTAGAAATACGCTTGGTTTCTACCCGATGGCCGCCAGATCTCGTGAAGTTGCGTCTATGATACCGACACTTATCGGAAATCGGCTCCAGTGCCCAAGCCACGCTCGCCACTCCCTTTCTGTTGGCCATTTCACTTCGTTTGAAAAAAACTTCCAACATGACAGGTGTGATTGCTCGGATGACTCTGCTTGCGTAGGTAAAATCTACTGAGAAGAGAGCTGCAAGTGTTTGTAAGCGTGGATAACGCGTCTAAGCCATATTAAAGTGCCCCTCAACCAGAAATGTTTTATTTTATTTTCGAAAAGAAGAGGTAATTTTGAGCATTTCTGCGAAAAATAATTCGAATTCGCATTAAACCTTGACTTTTTATGAGCGTTTAAAGATGACAAAATCCCGTGTGTAGTGTCGCACGTCCTAATTACTATAATCAGTCTTGTGACGTAAGTGAAGGAAAAGCGTCTGTTTAATAATTCAGTCGTCAGAATTTACAAAGAGAAGTCGGAGTAGTTGGAAGTAGTGGTCAGCGAAATCGAAAAAAAAGCGACGTTTAAATGCTGAATAGGTGTGTTGTAGGTGGCTGCAGCAATTGTTCAGACGCCAAGCAAGATATCTGAGTCTTCACAAAATTCTATTCTGGGGAGATGAGAGTTCGTTAGCCAAAAAAAGGCGCACGTGGGTTGACTTTGTGAAAGCGAAACGTGCGTATTCATCCGTGCTCAGAAAGAAAAATCCTTCACTTAGTCACAATTCTAATGGCGGCGCTTTGCCATCAGATCGCGTTTACAATCGCTCATAAAAAATCAAGGATTAACGAAAATTCAAAACCTTTTTCGCAGAATTACTCAAAATGATCTTCTCTTTTCCAAAATAAAATTAAAAAAATGGAGTTGAGGGGGCACTTTAACGTCAATACAATTCTGTTGTTGGTGCTCGGTGTCTGGGTTCGGGCCCTACGGTCGCGGTTCCAATACTGATTTATTATAGCGGGGCGCATTCGTGCTACTATGTCCTGAAATGAATCTGGTGTTTCATCGCTAACTACCAAAACTTTACTGGATGGTTGACAATATCACTATAAAAGCCTCGACCTATGTTTGGCTCAGACACCCCTTCAGGGTAGAAACGCACAAGAACGCTGTGCAATGGAAGCTTGTCCAACACACAGAGAAAAAATGCCACGATGGGAATTGATTGACTCCTGATATAAGCAGATAATGCAGGGATGCAGTAAAGAATCACAAAAACACCCGGAGCAAAAAAACATGGGAACAACGGAGATTGCATGTTTGTCTTGATTTCAATCACTTGTTATGGCTCCTGGCACAAGAGAAGTTTCCAAGGAGAGCGAGCCTGCCAGCCCGGGCTCATCATTTTGCACATGACGTATTTTGGGGTGTTGATTCCTTAAGCAATTAGCAGTCCAAACAAAGTGACAGTTTAATGATACTTTTGAAGCGCGATAATAATCAGTCAGGATCAGCAAAGATGATGATTTTGATTTTTCATAGTCATGTCTTGGTTCAAGTCCAGCTGTTATCGACCAAAATTGTTCAAATTGGTGATAAAAGCATGAAACGTTCACACATCACTAATGACCCTAAGGGGAATATTTCCTGATATAGGGCCAAGTCAAGTTAAGCCCTGGGGCCGAGAACTGCGCATGTCAGAAATCTGCCAGCATGGAAACGAGGCTGAAAACTAGAAAACCCCTTAGACTACACGTGTTCCGGAATTGTACAACACAACCTCACTGGAACAACTCAATGTATTGTTTTGTTAATGTTTACATCGATTTTAGTGTTCCTATGCCATTCTATGACCATATTTGTTTTTCTTGTCATTAATGGTTGGGTACCCTGTGGTGAAATCTTATATATTTATAGATCATCGATATTTCCAAGGTTTCTGGAACTGAAAACTACTTTTTCTTGAGATAAGAATACAACGGCAGTTACTAAACCGTTTTCACTCAAAAGGGGAGTGGGGACTGGGGAGGGGGCCCGTGGAGTTGGGGGGAGGGGGGGGGGGGGGGGGGGGTGGTAGGGTTTGAAGCTGTTAACCCTCGGAGGAGTTTATTTGTTCTCTTGAAACATTTCAGTGAGAGGGTAAACAATCTCGTTCTCGACAATCAAGTTATCAAGTTCATGTCAAATGAAACGTGTTCTTAGCTATCTTCTATTGCTGTTGGCAATTGCCGCCACAGTAGCACAGGCCGGTGCATGTCAGATTGGCCTTTAAACACTTGCACCTTCCGCTACATGAAACTTTGCATCCACAGTGGATGAGTTCATAACATGTGTTCTTTGCTTGTGAGAGGGCAGTCCAATACGGAGACCAGTGGCGACCTTGGAGCTGCCATCCCCAGTCGGAAGGGCTTGGGAGCACTTGCTGGCGTAGAAGGGTTTGACTCCATACATGTCCTCCTTGAAGCACTGCTCGCCTGACATGTTGATCAAGTGCTGCTCGAGTAGGCGGGATGCTGTCAAGCTCTCTTGATCTCTTCGAGAAAAGCTGTTGCCTTGCTTCATTAACGCTCGTCAGGATGCTTGTGCGATCGTAAAGAAGGACAACAAACCTTTCTAGAACAGCCATGGACTCTTCTGCGATGTCTTCGGGTGATGTCTTTAGGGCACTCAGCACTGTTGTCAGCTCCAGGAAAACGCCCCATACATCCCAGGCAGTCTTTTTACCACGTCCTCGGAAGTATGACACTGTATCGCAACCAGTGAGTGCGTGGAACAATGGCATGGCTGATGACTTAGCCGGACCCAAGGATGCGGCAATAGCATGCACTGGGATATTCTGGACATTCTTCCCGGCTCCGTGCGTTATCCACATCTCATCGATGGGAAGGGTGCTGACAATGGACACCGCTAGAACTACCACATCAGTGTCGTTGCTTCTGATCTTAATGCGTCGATATCCACACGAAGATGCATCATTAGCATGGACCATAATACGGGTATCTGCCTCTTCGTGGTTGCATGGCGCGAGGACATCTAGATCTGTTCTGTTGGAAGAGCACAGCACGTTTTCACCATGAGTAGAGTAGATCTCTTTACCCTCAGGACTGCCAGTGAAACAACCTAGAATGCAATCAAAACATAAATGTAATGTAACATTTCAATCCATAAGCTGTTCAATTTTGCCTTTTTTGTCAAACGTACCTTTGTTGCGAGAAGCTTGAATAGTTCTTCTTTGTTCTCATCTACTCTTAAGAAACCTTTCCAGTCGCGCGGGATTCTTGTTGAGTCTACCACTTTTCGTCGCTGCCCAGCACCTCTCTTTTCTCGAAGAGATTTCTTCAGCGAATCATCCTGATAAACATCCCACACAAGATCGACTCGTTTAGCAGTCTCGAGGTGCTTCAAGACGTAAGGTGCGAAGACTGTTGTCGAGTATTCGTCGAATGTGCGAGCCGTACGTGGCTCCAGCATCTGCACGATAACCGCACCATCCAAAATGACGGCGTCTACTGCTGGCTGCGCGGGACTCTGTGGTGTAGTGTACGGTAAGCACTTCAACAGGTCTGCTTTCACTCCTCCTCGAAGTTGACCGAGTTCTGAGAGGGATGGCGGCCATGGCTGATTCTCATATGTAAAGAAGTCCTCCAAGTTTCCATCGCGGTTTTGGCAGGCTATGTAAAGCCGTGAGAACAAGGAACAGTCCTCCTTCAAGACTTTGACCTTGGCCTTGTCCTTTGAAACTGCCTTCTTGATTGGAGTACTCAAAGCAGGGAGGTTGTTCTTCTTAAGAGTGTCTGTAACTGGCTTGCCATCAATGAATCTTCCCTTGAAAAATGACCTAAACTGCTCCTCTCCAATCTTGCTCGCGTTCCTGACAGTTTTAACAACCTGATCGCCCATGATGTCCCTTGTATGGATCGCCATTAGGTTCTCGCTTTCATCTAGAAAGGGATTACCCAATTCTTCGAGGCACGACACAGTGTTGACGACGTCATGGGAGAACGCTGATTGCACACCTGGCTTCTGTTCACGGTGGTCTCGTTGCTCTGCTGCGGACATGCTTCCTTCGAACTCTTGAATCATTCTGGATATCTCCAGGCCAGCCACCATCCATCTTCTTAGAGCTGCTGGATGTTCGGTGAGACCGACGGCACCTCCTTCACCTTTCACCTCAGCATTCACTTGCTCGTGGGCGTGATCTAACGCTATGGATGAGAATACTCTGGTGGTCTTGTGTACAACAAATGCACCGTCGCAGAAGTGGTTGTATATGTCTGGATGCTTCGACGGAAGGAGACACATATCCCGATAATGAACCGAGAGCCACCTGGCATAATTGGGATGGTCCATGGCAAACATCCAGGGCAGAATCTTCCGGATCGTATCAACATAACGTGTGAAGTCTGCTTCTCTGAACGCTCTCACTAGCCGAAGGCAGATAAGCTCGAGGTCAAGGACTAACGCCCAATAATGGAAATGCGGTGACTTTGCCCTTGCATCTTTCCAATCGTCAAATGACAGGATATTGCTGTGCTCGCTCTCCTCTAGTAAGGACGACTTGTAATCACTGTACGCTTTATCCATTAGGGTGTACAGACTTGCGGCTGTCACCCGATGTGCTCGCCTTGTGCGGGCCACATGGCTTGCAAACAGAAAGGATTATGCAACCCCTTGCGTTGCAACCCCTTGCGTTGCAACCCCTGCATTGCACATCACCTCTGTCCACCCACTACCACTTAGCCACTTTCCAAGTATTTTGAAGGAAGCCATCTCGATATGGAGTCCCCCCCCCCCCCATCATGACTACAAATTTATCCTCGCTGAACTCAGGTAGTGTCCACTGTATTTGCTTGGCTAGGGCAAACAATGGCTGGTCAAGAGCGATGACTGGAGCTTGGGAGGGGTTAACATGTTCCACAGCAGCCTTGATAACTCGAATGCTATGTGCTATCATAGCCATAGAATGTGCATTCTCAATAAACATCGGCAGGAGGGTGATTATTGCTGGCTGATAGCTTTAGACAGCACATATTGTGAAGCTTTGTACGCTGCCCATGACACCCAATCTTTGGGGTCAAGTTTGTCTTTGGAGATGAGCTTCTGTGTGCTTGTAAGCCATTCCTTCTCCTCGTCTATCAAACTTGCATCATGAAGGGCAGGATACACGAGGGACTGCTCGGAAACAAGTGGAGCATGTAAGTCGCTGTTGAGTTTCGTCATTGGAGGAACTTCACTGTAACTCGATGGAAGGTGAGATATGGTCTTGGTGGTAGAAGACGTAGTGGGGTCGAACGTGTCTGTGGCTCTATGGGTTCCTTTGTTGATAGTAGACGGGTGCTGCACTAGTGAAATGGCTGTTACGTGGAAGGATGTCTGAGAGGTTGTAGCACTCGTGTTATGGTCGATGTTATCGACAGCTGAGGTGGTAAATAACCCTCTTCTCAACTGGGATGGGCATACGACGCCTTCACGCTCATACCTACAATTAAGCGCGACAATAACCAATAATGATTTTAATGATAAACAATTATAGAATGAGGTTTTGATGATATCCGAATTGATCAATGTCCAGGTAAGTGTTTTCGAAGCCAATTCGAATGGCATTAGCTGAGACATTGATAATTTCGAATAATTTAAAATATCTGTCCGTGGATGAAAATGAGAAGAGAAAAAATTACAGAATACAGTGTATACAGTGTATGATACATACAGTGTATGATAATAAATGGCCTTTTTATTGTCAGCTGGTAATGGATTTTGGTGGTGATCTATGAAGGCATCGACACAATACAGGACACAATAATATTTAATGGCGTATTTACCTATCAAGAACACTGTTGGCGATTTCTGTAGATACGGTGAGCAGGCGATCATATGACATACACAAGCCAAGGCTGTAAAAGGCGTCGATGAGAGACCTGTCTCTTGTAGTTCCGTGTATTTTCAAGGCTGTATATATAGGTAGTGGGCACTCCCGTGATCTGATATGGTGCGTACTACCAGTGGCATCTGGCCGATTGCGAGACCTTGAAATGCTGTTGAATACAACTAACTGGGCGATGGAAATACTGGCTATCTGATGGGTCAGACTTGGTGGAGGGGCCTTTTATCAGCATGCCAATTAACGTAAGCAAAGATGCTGGGATAGAGAGTTTCTGGCATTCTGCTGGAAATGTTCCGTTAAACGAGTTCTTCACATTGAGTATGTCCTTCCTCACGATATGTGCCGCCCTCGCAAGGCAACACGCATCTGAATCCCTGTTTTTCACTTCTGTCAGAATACCTCCTATTACATGCCTCGATACCAAATTGGTTTCACGACCCTCCGCATGTGCAGTTAGATCAGGAAATTCCCTTAGCACTCTCTCTTTCAATCGCGTAGAGTTAACCTATCCACAGTCTGCTTCAAGTTCCTTGAGCTTATATTGGTAGAATCGCACTATAGCTCCGATAATGTAAGGACAGCTGTTTCTACTTCTAGAATGTCCTCGATGTAAGCTATCAGCTCTGCGAACGCAAGCTCCTCAAGATCTACAGGTATCTCATTGCTAGATTTGGAGCATTCTTTCCTGAACGGCCTTGTTCTGTTATATAGGCTTACCAAACAATTGACATGGTATTTCGCCTCAATAGCGATCAAATCACTACCAGCAGAGAGTTTAGCAATTAGACTTCTATCATTCAAAAGCATGGCACATTCTCGAACTTTTTGGTCTACCTCATAGGTTGAAGCACAATGTAAATTATCTGTGCTATCGTACTTGTCACAGAAAAAACATTGTAGGTTTTTCGGATCGAAACGACCGTTTATCGAAGATCGCCTTGACTTGACAGGACTTGATCTGGAAGGTTCTTCATTGACAATATTTTCGTCTTCATCACTTTCCGCTAATTTTCTTTTCTTTGCACGCTCAAGCTTCGTATTATTAAAGAGATCTCTGCATGATTTATGCCAAGATGCTTTGTTATTAGACAAAGTCTGTTCTACTCCCGGGCTCTCTACGTCAACTTGGTCTTGGGTCACGGCAATACCTAACTTCTTAAATTCCACAGCATGCCGGATGAAAGAAAAATATCTAGCTCCAGCGTCTTTTCGTTTGGATCTAGCCGGGAATTGAAGACTTTCTTTTTTGGATTTCTGGCATATTATGCAAAGTTTCCAGTCCATGGTCAACTGAAAATATAATCGAAATCTTCAAATTAGCTTAGTTTACCGTTCGAAAATTTACTAACTTTGGCAAATTTTGGCTTAAACCACATTTACTTGTCAGATATATATGCTAGGAACTTCGAATAATATATTAGAAACAATTCTTATTGAAAGAATCCCCCCAAATCAATCCTTATTTGCTATTTTTAAAACATTTATTACATACCTTGAAGAACTGCAAGTACACATGGAGGCTGCCATCTTGAAAACCGTGGGGGACCTGGACCCCAGTGTAAATATAAACTGCTCAGAATCGCTCAGAAACCAACGGCTCATTGAAAACAAAGTGACTAGAAACCTGAAAACCTTTTTAAACAACCATAACAATATAAAAAAATCCATTTCGGGATAATTACAGCTTGTATTCAAAATTCCACCACAGGGTACCCAAGCCTCGCTATGAATATCCTTACAAAGTGGTCACATGACCACATGCAGGCCCCAAAATGCCACAAACACATAGTAAACTGGTCGAGGAATCATATTGGAACTTTTTTATTCCACAAAAAGTCCATACAGTACTGTTTGAGGCTGTTTTGGTTTTCAGCCTCGTTTCCATGCTGGCAGATTTCTGACATGCGCAGTTCTCGGCCCCAGGGCTTAACCTGACTTGGCCCTATATCAAGAAATATTCCCCTTGGGGTCATTAGTGATGTGTGAAAGTTTCATGCTTTTATCACCAATTTGAACAATTCAGCATTTTTTGTTTTTGACACCATTTTAAACAATAAAGATATTCACATGTTATTGTTTAATTGTCACGCTTAATCTGTCATGGCACTATAAAATGACTTTGACACAAGAACATTCGCACATTGCCGGAAGCATGGCAAGTCACACTGGCCGGAATATATTTTTGGAGGCAGCACTCGCTGGAAAACCAGTGTTTGGCCCAAGGGTTCCCCACCCAGATGTATTAAAAGCGAAAAAAGAAAAGAGAGAGAAACCCGAAGGAAAGAAAGCAGAAGTTGTCAGAGAACTAAATACAGTTCAAGATGCAATTAAACATCCAATGAAACGTTACTAACGTTCGTATTTGTTTGGGAGATCTCTGGCTTGTGCCACTTTCGGAGGGATGAAAAATGCCATTTTCAATCGCCGAAATAGTCAGTCCCTACCAAATTCGTTAAATGTTCAGCTGAGGTATCCGAACAGATAAAATTGTGCTAACTGATTGAAATAGACTTTCATAAGTGTGGCCTTAGGGTTTAAAAACATCCGTCAAATTGCTATATGCGCAACCATTTTTAAGACTGAACTTGCAACTGTACCTACTAATCGGCTATGCACGGTAATCCTCAGGCGTATTAAATCGTCAGTCAAGTACCCAAATTGAATACTTATGCACTTTATGATTGTGACTATTTCATGTTTGTAGCGCTACCTGTACACGAACCAAGTCTAAGAATGTCAACGCGCCCACAGCGCCGCGTGCAGAAGCCTTCTATATCAGCAGCACCAACATCAGTGACTCGACATACACATGCGCTGTCACTTAGACGAAAACGAAAAACAAGAGGCAGCAAAAGCTGTCGCCAAAGTTCGGAAGATCGCAGACGCCGAAAAGGACTTGTCCGTTAACATCGAAGTCGAAGGTAAGACTTCAACAGGAATCACTAACCCGGCCGGGTCGCTAAGATCTCGCGCTAATTCCGTTCAATCGAAGCGGTAAGAGCACATTTTCACAAATAGTGTGTGGAAATTAAACTGATTTTTGTGGCGCGCAACTTCTCATCGTTTTTCGGGAACAGTTTATAAACTGTGCGGTGAAATTTCTTTAAATTTGGTAGACAAAATTGTATAACTCGTTTAAGCGATTTTTTAGAAAAATCTGCAAGAAAATCTTGTTTTCGATTGTAAAACTACGTTTTTTTAAATAACACTCTATCTCTCTTACAGAATTTAGTATTTCCTCTAAAATCAAAGATGTGGTATAAACAAAGACTAAAGCCTTTTTAAGAAAATTCACCGCACAGTTTTTAAAGAATTAATTTTAAAATCAAATAACGGGGTCTTGTTCGCGGACCTTCTATGTTGCTATGGAACCGATTTCTTTAATTAAATATAAATTCTCATACTTCATTGTATTAGTTTTAATGTGGTAGACTGCTTTGGTTGTATTGCTTCTAACACACTAGACGCAAAGCCACAAATTAGAAGTGTACCGTTCTTATAAAAAAATCTTACAAGCCTTCTTTAGCGTAACATAGGTCAAAAATCCGAATACCGGTGCAGAAATCTGTAACACGGTGCAAATTACAGTTTTCAACCAAATGTCTCGAAACGTAGATTTGATATCACCATTTCACCTAGTATCAATCCCATTCATTAATTTAGTTTTGCTCCTTTGTATCTTTCTAAAAATAGTTGAGGAAAAACCGTCATGCAAGGTCAAGAGAAAAAAGAAGCGAAGCCAAAAGCAACGCATTCATGACATGTTGGAGATGATGCCTACGATGACATTCATGTCCAATACACACGACTTGAGTCAACTCGTCATGAGGGATATAGTCAACTTGACTGACTGGACGTCATAAAAGCCGCAAGGGCCACGAGCGTGCTGTCAAAAAATGGCAGGATATATCGTCTGAGTCGGATACTTGATGTTGCTGTTTTTGCCACAGCTTAATTTTGCCGATTTCATTGTTACAATACAGCAATCGTTCGTGCCTACTTTCTGGTACGTTGCCATTAAAAAATACAAAAACACTACGTCATGTTATCCCTCAATCTTCTTTAGAACAATCGGAATCATAGTAGTAGTCGCTAAAAGAGTAACCTTAGTGTATACCAACATTGCATCGCACTACCAGTGCACCAGTTAATTATCTTGTGCATGCAAAGGTCTCTTGATGCAAGTGATTGCAGTCTGACAACTTGCAATGACGGGGATGCCCCTTAATTGGAAAGTTTTATTTCAACCCTTAAAAGGTACCAGACTGGACGTGGCCGATCAAGCTTGCTTTTAATCCTAAAAATGTACAAACACGATAAGTAGTTCCGTTCTTGTATTAAATGTTATTCATCTAAAAACTGACCCCTAAAAGATACTGTGATAATACAAATGTCAGCGTTTGATCTTGAACACCCGCTAAGCGGTACCACAACCCGTGGTATTAACACCTAACAAGGGCACTCAACGAGTACTTTTTGAAATTCGTTTGAAACCAGTTGTATGCAGCTCATGTGGCCATTTTAAGGCCCCTACTATGTCTTTTGACGTATTCTAGAAAGCTATTAGCTGTTAGGATTTTCTAGGTGGAAATCGCGTCAACCGAAAATACTATGGCAAAATATTCCCGGCCTACGAATTTGTTAGTAGTCTAGAACATAAACAAGAATTGTCTAGCCCAAGTAACTTCATGTTGCAAAGTTTTGTGGAGGTTCGAATTTTTTAGGGGTTCTTTTTTCCTTTAGGCAATTCTTTTAGGTGACCTCCATTTGCTAAAGGTTTATTCTTTCGGATTTTAGATATCAGAATTTCTTAGAGATTGAAAATGTGTTCTCGAAAACTTCAGATGGCCGCTTCACTAAACGATTTGTGATAATATGTGTTGTTTTTTTCCATTCCAACCAATGTTTTATTCCGGATCGTTCTGACTCTATTGATCATGCAGACGAAAACGTACGAATATTTTAGGGGAAAGCTCTTACTCTATTGATCAGACGAATACGCCGAAAGTCGCTGTTGTATTGCAGATGAATAAGTAAGGTGAGAACTTTGTTATAATGACATGAAGATTTTCTGCCTCAATCATAATATAATTAAAGCGGAATTTGCGATTGAGTAACGAATATCATCGTGCCTGTTTGCGATAGTTTATGGCACGCTATCTATACACTCTAAAAGCGGTCTAAGTTGCCGTAAGTGATGGTCTGGTCAACGCGGAAATTTCAATTATCTTCTAGTTAATCTGCAATACTCTAGATTCTACTACACTTTAATTCCCTCTACTTGTTTCTCTGTTGCTTGTATTAATTTCATATAGATGTTGATATTTGCTCTTGGCTTGAGCGGCGAACAGAGTCATCGCACCGGCGATCGAATATCCATTGTCATCTTAGATTTGCTAATATCCCGACATAAATTCCCGTGTTCGTCATTTTACGGACAATGAACCGATTTTGTTTGCGATTTTCATCGGAAAGCGAAACCGGCCGCAAAACATCAGGGCCGCGTTGTTCAAAGCCCGATTAGTGCTAATCTAGGGTTAATTTCCATGACAACCAATCCAGGATTAACACTAATCGGCCTTTGAATAACCCGGCCCAGAATGGCAATCAGAAACAAATTTCCGACGGGGCAATGCCATAGTGTTAATACGTTTCGAGAAGTCTTATCAAGTTTTCTCACATCCAGCATCTCTCCTTTTTCATTTTCCTTCATTACTGCAAAGATATGAATTGAAAAATGCACCAGTTGTAAAAAATCAAAGGCATATAAATATTGCCACAAATAATTAATATGGTTGATGTTAACGCTAAGCTAAAGAAACCCAATAAAGTGTTCAATTGAAACCAATCTAGCAAATTTGGTATTTACATTGATCAAGGGAAATCTTGTAGGACGTAGCTGTGTACATCTGATTTCAAGTCGTGAAAGTGACGTAACGCGCGCGGTTATTGACGTCACAATTGAGTGTTTTGCCGAAAATACTCGCGTTGACAATGCGCTCGGAGCTTTCTGTACACGACTGCCTCTTGCACTTCACCATCTAAAACGCATGGACAAGGATGCCTGTGCGTACTAGAAGAGCCAGGCGAATTTGGGAACGCTTAGTTCAACTATTCTCTTGTTCATTTGGTTTTGATTCATGGCTCGACCGCCGAAAGTCGCTGTTGTATTGCAGATGAATAAGTAAGGTGAGAACTTTGTTAGATAGATAGATAGATAACCTTTATTTAAACACGATTAATGTAAAAGCTGAAAGCTTGTGGGGTCGTGTAAAAAAATGTTTATAAAATTAAATAAAAACACTATCAAATTGAGACGTATGTATATACATCTATATACTGTTTACAATATCAATAATGCTTAGGGCCAACGCCGGACTCCCCACGCGACGAACACCGTAACGGCGCCCACCCCATGAAAAGCCCAACGCCTGCTCAAAGCTCAGATTAATAAATTATTTGTGTATAATTTACAATCTATATAGTTAATAATAAGTAATAAAACTTTTATATTTGATCTCTAAAGTTAGTAATATATAAATCCTTCAACTCTAAAGTTCGTAGTCGGTAGCTGAAGTGATATCAAAACTAAAATTCCCAAATGATTTCGAGCAGCTAAGACGGGATATTGTTTCTTTAAGACCAGTACTTTTAACGTCATAGTCTCTACAGATAGTGTTCCATAGCACCGCACCTCGATATGTTAATGAATCTTCATGTATCTAGTGTTAAATCGAGGTGTCGGAAGCGAATCGCATGCCCTTTTGGCGTAACCCTTTTTCCGTTTCAATACAATCGCCTTAATTAAAATATTCGGTAGACGTTCATCGTAAGCCTTATAAAACAGTTTAAAGATATCTAATTTATATTGAAAGAAAAGAGTTGACCATTGGGCGTGCTCTAATACATCAGTAGAAGGCATGTCCTTTGGTAAATTAAATATTTTCCTCGCCGTTCTACAATGCATCCTTTCTATAGAGTTAAGAACTTCCTTATTACAACACGCACCCCACAAGATTATGCCATATTTTACAGAAGGCAAAATGACCTTAAAATAGAAATCCTGTAGAATTCTCTTAGATAAAAACCTAGAACGTTTTAATAAGTTTAATTTTGTGGCAAAACTCTTCTTAAGATCTAATGAATGTGGTACCCAACTCAGTTTATGGTCCACAGTCATTCCTAGCAGACGCGTTTCCGTAACCCACTTTAGGGTTGAGTTCCCCAAGAACACTGGAGGGGCTGAACCAACAAAGGTCCCCCTGCTGAACAGCATCGCCTCGCTTTTGCCTGGGTGTGGTGTTAATTTGTTATTAAGACACCATAAGTACAGTTCTTGAAGGGCCTTGTTTAGCTGCGCTATAGCCTTTTCTATTGTATCGCTGACACAAAAGATCGTAGTGTCGTCAGCATACATATAAAATGAACCCGAAACAACAGATGATGGTAAATCGTTCGTAATGACATGAAGATTTTCTGGCTCAATCATAACATAATTAAAGCGGGATTAGCGATTGAGTAACGAATATCATAGTGCCTGTTTGCAATAGTTTATGGTACGCTATCTATACACTCTAAAAGCGGTCTTTGCCGTAAGTGATGGTCTGTTCAACGTGGGAATTGCAATTATCTTCTAGTTAATCTGCAATACTCTAGATTCTACTACACTTTAATTCCCTCTTCTTGTTTCTCTGTTGCTTCTATTTATTTCATATAGATGTTGATATTTTCTCCTAGTATAGCGTCAGCTGTTTTTTTAGGAGTACTACATTAAAGCATAAAGCATTAAAGCATTAGCTTGAGCGGCGAACAGAGTCATTATTCCAGTCAATCTATGGATTTTTTGGGGTCCAGGTGGAACAAATTGTAACAGAATTTATTTCACCGCTATTCTATCGAGGCAAGGCCACTTAGTAACATATTGAAAATCCCAAAAATTCCCTGGGGTGGAACATGACGAAAAAGTCGATCAAAGATTTTGAGCTCTCACCACAGGGTACCTGCGTCAGGAAAAATGAAAATTAATTTTCATAAAATGTTTACAGTCCATTTTTAAATGTTTGTATATCAGGATTGCTAGAGTGGTAAATTAGAAAAGAAATACGTATTTTTCTAAATTATTTTGATGATGTTTATAAAATTTTAAACCAATGCACTAATTGCACTAATGCACTTTTTACCATTTGTTCAATTGATTGATTGATTCACTGTTATTTAGATATGGTAGTTTCATAAGTTGTACAACTTCTTTACGTGAAAGCCGTATACAAATATAAGTAAATAGTATAATATAATTAATAGTTATAATAGTAAATTTTAAAATATATTAAAATACTTAACTATGTATAAAAAATATCAGATATTAATCGGTGACTTGGTAACCATTGATAGCTTCTTTTTTTAAATTGATTTAGATTCGGAAGACTATTTAGGTCTTGTGTGCCAAAATGGAAGAATATCTTGAAGGTCCGAAGATGATGCATACAGTACTAGATATATGAAAACGAAGCTGGAAGAGCATTTTGGAGATATAATTGTTATAAGAACAATTAGGGGCAAAGCTAATGTAGTAACATTCCAGCAAACCGCCGCATCTCTAATAAACAAATTGACTGTACACCAAAGGATAACGATTGTGAAGCAGAGAAGCTGAGAATCGTCACGACATCGGCAAAGCTAATCAAGAGCGACATAAACAATTTAGATGCCTTAGATAATGACTATCCTTGCACCCAAGACTTGCCGTCCATTCAAAAGGCTTTGGAATTCGTCCCCAATCTTCTAAGACTATTTTTGAAAGTGTTACTGGCTGGTAAAGATGTCGACTTGAAACTCGCTTCAATCGCACCGGCTATAATGCAGGGAACTAAGACCAAGAGTAATTTTGGCGCCCTTACATGTACAACTTGTCCTTGGAGTAGAGATGCACCACCATTTTGCGTCAAAATTTTTGATTGACACGTTAAATTCCCATGGTTTCTGTTCGTCGTACTCTACGATCCAGAGTTTTGAGAGGGCAGCGGCAGCTACACAAGGAACTGAGATACCAGGCTACACCCCAGGAAGGTTTGTTCAGTTCGTTGGTGATACGGTAGATCACAATACGAGGACTCTGGATGGCAAGGGAACATTTCACGGAATGGGAATTATTGCTGCTGTAACACCTGGAACAACAACTAGCGAAGCAGTCAGGAAGACACCTGTTAGTAATGAAGACATCGCTGCGGCTAGAAAGATAGCTATTCGACAGTACCAAGGACCAAGTGAGGAGCCATCGAAGCTGTTAATTGTACAGGGAATTAAAAGATCTACAAGTACAGGACTCGACCTCTAACCCTGACCTTCTGTGGAAGTTAACGCAACCTCTAGTGCGGTCGCCGAGGCCCGGTTGGTCGGGAATAATGCAACTGGTATGCAAAGGTAGTCACCCAGGGCAGTCATCCGTGATGTTGCTGCCAATGATCGATATGGACCCTGGCGATTTGACCTGTATTTACTCTACCCTCGCATTTGTAGCTGAGCAAGCAAAGCACTACGATGTCACATCAATTATCACGTTTGACCAGCGACTATGGTGGAAGGCTTCGATGATTGTGTTGAACGAGCCTCAAGCAAGTGGCAATCAAGTCCGTCATCCTAAGGTTAGGGGGACTTCACACGGAGATGAGCTTTCTTGGGTGCATTGGCCATCTGATGGCAGGATCTGGTATCGAAGAAGTCCTCGAACTGATTTATGCTAAGAACGCTGTTGGACACATGCTGACTGGTAAGGCCATAGCAAGACCCATAATAATAATAATAATAATAATAATAATAATAATAATAATAATAATAATAATTTAATAATAATAATAATAATAATAATAATAATTTATTTACCGTCGGTAACGCAGGAAGTGGTTGCCCAATCTCCCGAGCCAGGGGCTCATGATATAAGCGCTCGACAAATTAATAGTAACAAAATATAAAATTTGTAGTAGGACAATAAAGCTAGGGCATGACATTATAACACGAATGGAAGCTAAGATAACTCTAGTTTCAACTATTTACATATATATAGTAATATTGTTAGTACATAACAATATGGATAAAGGCTAAGAGAACTCTAGTTCAAACTATTTACATATATACAATAATAAGTAAGCAAGTCTAGCTAAACTAATACCATACGATATATATACAAACTCTAAGTTAAAGGTGCCAAAATTTAAAGATATCAATGTAAACTAAGTAGATCAATTATATAGGTGCATGTGTGCAGGAGCTAGTTAGAGGCAGTTTTTACACTGGCATCCAATAAAGTCAGACTTATTAAGATATTGCCGAAACTGTGTTAAAGAAGTTGTAGTTTTAGCTGCCGATGGTAGCTGGTTCCAAATGTGAGATACTGTGTATGAAAAAGAATTATGCTTGAAAAGGCTGTTATAGGATGGCTGAACTACGTTATTACCGCTACCTCTTAAGTTATAGCTAGTGACTCTAGGTTTAAAAAGATTTGATATGTATACAGGACCTTGATTTCTGAAGCATTTAAAGAATAACATTAGAGATTGTACGTTGCGTCTATGTTTCAATGACCGCATTGAGGCCATGTCTAATAGTGTTTCTTGATGATTTGCGTTATTACCTAAATTAAGTAGTGTTCTGATAGCATAGCTATTTGCAGATTCGATTTTGTTGCTAAGACCTTTACCAATGCCTAACAAAATGGGACTACAATATTCTAAATGCGGTAATACGTACGCCTTGTAGAGTCGTATCAAGTGAGCTGTTGGCACAAGGCGCTTGAGCCGGCGCAGTGCCGCTATTTTCGCGTAAGCTTTCTTTAGCATTTCCTTAATATGTGGTTTAAATGTAAGGTCCTTATCTAGAGAGACACCTAGAATTTTCAAGGTGTCCTTCACAATAATAGTATCTTCATGGACTCTTAGGTCGTACGTATACTTTGATTTTCCTAAAGTCATGGCCTGCGTTTTAGCGGCGTTTACTTGAAGAAAGTTATCAGAGAACCAGTTCTTCAGCGACTTGATGTCATGGGTTAATGGTGAACTCAAGTGCAGCTGGACTCACGTCAGCTGCATACTGGGTAGTGTCGTCAGCATACAGGCGTAGCAAGACCCATAAGAGGACACGTTTTCGTTGACGAAGCCCTTAATTCGTTGCCGGTGTGCGACACTTTCAACATCCCCCTTCTAGCCAGCGCTAGCGATTGTGTAACAGCAGAAAGTGGTGGAAGTGAAGGAGGGTCTACCGAAGTGGAGGAGCGAGAGGAAACCATAGCAGAGCCAGAGAATGCTGACAAGGGCTTGGAAACTTGTGAAACTTCTCTATAAACAGCTCATGGATGGCGATAGTATGGTAGATCAAGTGTATTCTGCAGACATTCTCCGACGTGTCTCTGAAAAACTAGAAGGGAAGAAGCTTGTAATGGTGGATCGGCGCACGGCCAGTCTGTGGCTACAGTACATGAAGATGGTGGATGTACTACGGCGTTTCATTAACGCTGAGTACACAGGTAATTGGAACATGCACCTGCAAGCAGTACGTGAGATGCTACCATACTTTGTAGCGACAGGCCATAATCTGTACACGAAGTCAGGATACATCTACCTACAGATGATGGACGACATTGAACAGAAGAATCCTGATGTATATAAGAGTTTCCAAGAGGGACTACACGTGGTTCGTAGAAGTGACCGGTACTGGGCCAGGCTATCCACCGATCTAATCATAGCAGGTTCTAATGCGCAGTGTCAAGACATCTGCCGGACTCACCAGAGGTGGAGGGATGACAGAGATGCAACGACTAGTATGGCTGATGTCTATGCCTGTGCGCGCAGAAGTCAACAATGCCATGCAGAGTCTTACCGGCGTCAGGTATTCATAATATTATTGTAACTATTTTTAAATTCTCATTTACTTTGTGATCATGACAATAATCATGATTCGTTACTCTGTCTTACAATAGGTATCACACTAGTGAGCAGCATAAAGAGTATTCCACAGCAAGGCAAAAGAGCGACTTCAAGGATGTCACGGCGCTTACCGATTATCTTAGTTTCAGGAATGCCTTCAGTGTTGATCCCACGCTGTGTAGTATTGCAACCGGAGTGGTAGCAGATGAGAACGTCAACGCAGATAAGGCCCAAGAGGTCGGGGATAAGATACTCATACTGGCGTCCATGGTTGACAAGAATGCACTCGAATTCTCTTTCCTTAGAAAAGATCAAGCAGTCACCCTCGCATCGAAGACAGCTGTGACGCTGAGTGAGGGAAGTGTGCAAGTGGATCCGTAACTGCTCTTTCAACGATTAAGCGTCATTGCTATTGGAGGACGGTATGATAATGCAAAAGAACTCTTTCAATACGAGATGTGCAGCTATACCCTCCTCTTTTTGAGACATCACTTCTTCCAAGAGCAGCAAATAAACCGGTCCTCGCAGATGCCATTTGGGAGAAGACAAAGGATTACCAGACACCTCGACCATAGGCGATGTCAACTATGTCTTAGATGGAGGTGCTCTGTTACACCGCGTACCATGGCCGTGTGGGTTTACCTATAATGCAGTCGCCACCCTCTACCTCCAGTACGTAGAGCGCAGGTATGGTAGGGCAATCATAGTATTTGATGGCTATGGAGATGGTCCCTCCACAAAGGACAATACTCACCTGAGGCGCACAGGCAACTACGGACCGACTGTCAACTTTGCTAGTGACTTGACGATCAAGTCAAAGAAGGACGAGTTTCTTGGAAATCCAGCCAACAAGCAGAAGTTCATCGACGTCCTAAGCAGCAGATTTCAAGCAGCTGGATGTGTGATGATCCATGCAGCAGGAGACGCTGACCTCACCATTGTTCGTGCCGCCGTGGAGTCCACTAGAAAAACGACCACCGTCCTCGTGGGCGATGACACAGATCTGCTGGTGCTTCTGTGTTTTCATGCTGAAACGGAGGCGCACGGTGTGTACTTCCAGCCAGAGCCAAGACAACGCATTAGGACGAGGAGAGTATGGAACATGAAGCAAACGAAGTCCGTCCTTGGTCCCACTGTATGCGCGGGACGTTGTTTGTACACGCAATCCTTGGATGCGACACGATATCTAGGTATAGGCAAGAGTGTATCTCTGATCGCACAGGACGCCCACTTCCGCGAGCAAGCCGATGTGTTTAGCAGTCCAACAGCCACTAGAGAGGACATCACCAAGGCAGGTGAAAGAGCCCTGGTGTGTCTTTGCAATGGCGGGCCTGATACCGATCTGGATTCCGTACGATATACCGACACGCTTTTGTCAGAAGGTCAGGACAGGGACATCATTCCTACAGCCAGAGAATCTTCCGCCCACATCAGTAGCAGCTGCCTACCACAGCCCGAGAGTGTACCATCAGGTCCACGAGTGGAATGGAAACGATCAGTTGGGGCCAGAATAATGGGTTGGAGACTATCGAATGAAAGCTTTTCGAGGTTCTAACAGACCTGCCCCCAGCACACGAGTCTCTGCTGGCGATGATCCGATGTAGTTGCAAGACAGATTGCCGTACACAGCGATGCACCTGCAGGAGACATGGCTTGGAATGCTCTCCAGCGTGTGGTGTGTGCAAGGGCCAAAGCTGCACAAACTCCTCGCCACCGGATCTTGATGATGGACTGCAGGATGGTGATTAAGAACACTTTAGTATCAGAGCTACTGTAAATCAAGAATGCTGGTAAAAGTTAAGATGAACTACTAGACGTATGTGGCATACGGAAATCTCTTGAAGTAAAATACCACGATAAAATAAATTTGTCTCTATGTTTCCTTTAAAATCTCAACATTTTCATACATCCATTGGATCATATTAGCGATTTCCTGTGGAAATAAATAAAAACTGCTAATATAAGCAAATTGGCCATCAAAACAATTAATTTATTTTCTAATTTACCACTCTAGCAATCCTGATTTACAAACATTTAAAAAAGGACTGTTTTTTCCTGACTCGGGAACCCTGTGGTGAGAGCTCAAAATCTTAGATCGATTTTTTCGACATGTTCCTCCTCAGGAATTTTTTTGGGTTTTCAATATGTTGCTAAGTGGCCTTGCCTCGATCGAATAGCGGTGAAATAAATTATGTTACAATTTGTTCCACCTGAAACCGTACATTGCACCGGCGGCGATCGAATATCCATTGTCATCTTAGATTTGCTAATTTCCCGACATAAATTCCGGTGTTCGTCGCTTTACGGACAATGAACCGATTTCGTTTTTGATTTTCATCGGAAAGCGAAATCGGCCGCAAAACATCTGAATGGGAAACAGAAGCAAATCTCCGACTGGGTAATGCCATAGGGTTAATACGTTTCGAGAAGTCATTAAATTTTCTCACATCCAGCATCTCCTTTTTCATTTTCCTTCATTATTGCAAAGATATGAATTGAAAAATGCACCAGTTGTAAAAAATCAAAGGCATATAAATATTGCCACAAATCCCGGATGCTATGGTAAATAATTAATATGGTTGATGTTAACGCTATGCTAAAGAAACGGAATAAAGTGTTCAATTGGAAACAATCTAGCAAATTTGGTATTTACATCTTGTAGGACGTACATGTAGCTGTGTACATCTGATTACAAGTCGTGAAAGTGACGTAACGCGCGCGGTTATTGACGTCACAATAGAGTGTTTTGCCGAAAATACTCGCGTTGACAATGCGCTCGGAGCTTTCTGTACACGCCTGCCTCTTACACTTCACCATCTAAAACGCATAGAAAAGGATGCCTGTGCGTACTGGGAGAGCCAGGCGAATTTGGGAACGCTTAGTTCAACTATTCTCTTGTTCATTTGGTTTTGATTCTTGGCTCGACTGCCGAAAGTCGCTTCTAGTTAATCTGCAATACTCTAGATTCTACTACACTTGAATTCCCTCTTCTTGTTTCTCTGTTGCTTCTATTTATTTCATATAGATGTTGATATTTGCTCTTGGCTTGAGCGGCGAACAGAGTCGTTGCACCGGCGATCGAATATCCATTGTCATCTTAGATTTGCTAATTTCCCGACATAAACTCCCGTGTTCGTCGCTTTAAGGACAATGAACCGATTTTGTTTGCGAATTTTGCCATCCCGTCATGACAGGAACTGCTACCAAATTATATTCTATTGTATTGTGTCAGTTGCGTTCTATTGTTGTATTGAATTGTATTGTGTTGTATTCTCAAGGGCACCCAACGAGTATGTTTTGAAATTCGTTTGAAACCAGTTGTATGCAGCTCATCTAGCCATTTTAAGGCGCCTACTATGTCTTTTGACGTATTCTAGAAAGCTATTTAACAATTAGACCCGCAGTCCGAATGGGCTACGAGTCAATAGCCCACGAGGCGCAGCCGAATGGGCTATTTAACTCGTAGCCCATGAGGGCGAGAGGTCTAATTGTTTTAGTATAAACTAACTAGTCGGACAGTAGAAAATAATAGAAAGAAACAAATTGAAGTTGCAAAAATGTTATTATTTCGTGAAAATGCGTGCGGTTTTTCTCTACCATGGGCTATCACTAATAGACCTATAGTAGGGTAGCCAATCAGAACGCAGGATTTGTAATAGTCCACTGGTTGGTTTATACTAATAGCTGTTAGGATTTTTTAGGTGGAAATCGCGTCAACGGAAAATATTATGGCAAAATATTCCCGGCCTACGAATTTGTTAGTAGTCTAGAACACAAACAATAATTTTCTAGCCCAAGTAAGGCCATCCCTATTTTATTTTCCGTTTCTCATCGTCCGACCGACCCATTTTTGTGGCTTTTTGTAGAAATTTAAAAAAAACTGGGGGGAGGGGTGGGGGTGAAGAAACCCTAGAGCAACTCCTGGAAGCTCATGCTCGAGGGTAGGTTACACAATAGTTTCGGCGGTGCATTTGTAATTCCATGTTTGTAGCGTATACGGACGACGACATCGATGGTTTCGTCGTCCATGTTGGTTTGTAACCTCGCCTGTGCAACCGCGCCTTATTAGTTCCAGTCTCTTCGCGCATGTTTTATTATAAAAAAAAAATTCTCACCCGACCGACCGACCCAATTTTTGAAAACCCCACCGATGAGAAACGGGAAAAAAAATAGGATCTTGTGGATGTTCGAATTTTTTAAGGGTTCTTTTTTCCTTTAGGCAGTTCTTTTAGGTGACCTCCATTTGCTAAAGGTTTATTCTTTCGGATTTTAGATGTCAGTATTTCTTAGAGAATGAAAATGTGTTCTCGAAAACTTTAGGTGGCCGCTTCACTAAATGATTTGTGATAATATGTTTGTTTTTTTCATTCCAACCAATATTTTTTTTCCGGATCGTTCTGACTCTATTGATCAGACGAAAAGGTTCGAATATTTTAGGGGAAAGCCCTTACTTTATTGATAAGACGAATACGCACGAATATTTTAGGGGAAAGCTTTTAGTCTCCCTTTTCTTCTAGAATTTTCTAAGGATTGAAAACAAATTTTCTAGCCAGTATTTCAGAAAACAATTTTCTAGGGACAATTTTTTCAAATCCGAACGTTTTAGGCTAACTTACTCTCCCGAACAGCTTTTTAACCGAAAACGTCGTTGGGTGCCCTTATCCTAAAAGGTAAGCATCCCCGCCCTTCTTATGTGGGTGTCCCACCCGGATAAAGCAAATATTCACGAGAATAGTTGGCGGCCATCTAGTCGAAAACGAGCATTTTCTAACGAGGAGACAAGAGAAAGCATTTTCATGTAAAGTTGTACTTCACGTAATTAAAATAAATGTTTATTTCATGTAAAGTTAACTCGTATAAACTTACCTGGCCATGTTTTCCCGGGCACTTTAATGAAGCGAACACATTTGGTATGATTCCCGACATTGGACCACACGGACAGTTAGTTCTACATGTTGGTTGCTATCTACTTGCAGATAGAGGTTATCCACCTCACCAAGTACTTGTGCGACCAATGCTAGACACCAAGTCAGAGGGAATTGCTCATGTTTGGAGAGCGAAGCCACCTATGGCTTTCTTTGGCTAAAGTGTGTCTCTTTGAAAAGACTTCAAAGAATAAACAAGATATTGAGACAATACCGTGTATTAATGATATTTAATATCCGATATTTAATGGACTGTTAGAGACCTCCAATGGGTAAAGCGCGTTTTCCTTTTATCTATCACGGAGATGAATATTGAAATATATCGAGTATCCACAACCAAATGTTGCTTTAGTTGGAGTATGTATTGAATAAATGGCATGTGCCTCGCCAGTTTCGGGTCGATAATCCTTATTTAACATATACAGTATAAGTGGCAGTAGTGTTTTAGTAGATTGATAAAGTCGAGCGGAACGCGCATGTTAGCTCACTGGTTAGCTCAGTTGGTAGAGCACGATCTAGAGTGCGGGAGGTCAGGGGTTCGAATCCCGGCCGCGTCCTCAGTTGGGCAGGGACGTATCTAGTATAAACCGTTGGCCTTGTCTCCTTCCTCTTCTAATCTATACGAGGGGGACGTGAAAGAACCTTTTTTGTTATTTCGAGAAAGAGTAGGGGATTGTCTCCCGACAAAACAGCCTGGTATTCTGAGGTACTAACAATCACTCATGATTGTAAACTGCACGGCAGCACATTGCGCCACAATAGCAGTCCGTATCACAAAAATAACCTTGTGAAGCGCATTTGGATATATTCATATAGAATTTGCGCTATATAAATGAATACTTTATTACTTTATTTATTATTAATTTGTAAGTTTGACAAAACACTCCTCTCAGAAGAATAGTTTCTTGTCGTACAAAATAAAACATTAAAGGGAATTCGCCAAAACCCATCTGACATAGCCTGCAGAACCGGCGCTTTTCCGATACGAGCGGAGCGAGCAGTCTGCCGATACCAGCGGAGCGAGTGCTCGGATCGGTGAGCGACGAAGCCGCGAGAAAAAATTAGCGCCTGCCGCCCTCTTACGTAAATTTGAATTCTGCCCCTTTTTCGCATGGATTAACATGATTATTAAACATGTCAATCAAACTTTGTGTGCTGGTAACTTTGACATCTAAGATATGTAATCAAAACATTGCACAGTTCATTTTTCCTGTCCAAGTCTCTGCAGTGTGGGATTTATTCACGACCACGGCCTCTATAAAGTCGCTCAGTCCCCGCTCAGTCCCCGCTCAGTCCCCTGGCTTTTAAGTCCCAGTGTATTTAGTTTCGATTAACTGATCCTTCACAATGCTTTGCAAATAGGACAATGCCGAAGCGCTATTAAGTCCTGTCTGACTCGACTTCCACGGCAAACAGTTGGAAAATAAGGTTTTTCCTGTTGGTAAAACCGCCAAAATATCTCGCGTAGAAAGTACAAATGTAGACTATTCACTGCCTGCTTTGTTCTTCTAAATACTTTCCTGGATTAACACTCAACCGCTTGATCACTTCTCTCTTGTCGCCGCCATTTCATTCAGTTCGCAGGAGGAATGTGCGACATTTCGTGACACATGACAGCGATGACAGCCAATTGACCAATCAGTATTTCCCGTTCAGAATCTGAACGGGAAATGAAAATGTATAAGGGTGGCTGCAGGCCCTCCTTCTTCTCTCTCGTGCCAGTCTCCTTTTTCCATTTTCACGCGGCTAGATCACTTCCTTTGCGTTGAAATAACACTGAGGGCCTGTTTCGCAGGCTACATCTAACATTAATGGGAAGAGTTGAATACAAGAAACACAAGGCCAACAGAGGAGCTCTAAAATGAGTGAAGACGAACATTCTGAAAGTGAATTTTATTATCCTGGCGAAGTAAGCGAGGAAACTGCAACTTTTTGTGAACAACAACAAGAAGTAGAGGGAGAACGGCTTCAAAGCAGCCAAGAAAAAGAGGCCTTTTTAACTAACCAGAAAGCCAATAACACTGTCAAAAAAACAAGGTCCGACCTTAACATACTACAGAAGTACCTACAGAGTATTGATAAAGGTGAAACAGAAATTGAGAGCCTACCTTCACCGGCACTTGACAAATTGCTTTGCAAGTTCTTTATTAATGTTTGTAAAAGAGATGACACCGAGTACGAGCCGAACACCCTCAGCAGCTTCCAGCGGAGCATCCAGAGGCACTTGGAAGAGAACAAATATCCAGGAAACGTGCTTAAAGACAAGGAGTTCGCACAGTCAAGGAAGGTCCTCGCGGCCAAACGCAAATCCCTCGCAAACAACGGCAAAGGAAACAAGCCACAAGCCACCCGCGCACTCACTGATGAGGAAGAAGATAAGTTGTTTAACTCCGGAGAATTTGGTGACAATTATAAAGGTCCAGAAGTCCTGCAAAGAACCATTTGGTTTGTTCTTATTCTATGCATTTTGGCTTCCGAGCAAGAGACGAAAGTCGTAAACTTTGCTTGGGCGATGTGGAATTACAGAAAGCACCCGATGGCGGAGAAGTGCTTGTTTGGTTAGCAGAAAGAGGGACAAAGACAAGAACTGGACAGGAACAAGGCCACCAGAGAGCCTTCCAGTCAAAGGTTTATGCGACCAACAACCAGCGGTGCCCTGTCAGCTTCTACAAAACCTTCAAAAGTCACCGTCCTGTAGAAATGAATGCACTTTTTTTCTGGCCATCAAGCACAACCAAGCAGCAACAGATGAAATCTGGTACATGAAAACTCCCCTAGGCAAAAATCAGATCCGAAAGTTCCTATCCACAGCGGCGAAGAATGCTGGTCTTCAACAGGGAGCTGGAGCAAAAGTCAGCAATCAGTCGGTCCGTAAAACCTCAATCTCGAGATTACTAGATGCCGAGATCCCGGAGAATTTCATTGCACAGCTGAGTGGCCACAAAAGCACCGAAAGCTTACATTCTTATAAATCGGCCAGCGAAAAACATCAAGGCAAATGTCGCTCGCCCTGAGTAGAGTTCAAGACATCAACAGAAGCCCAGATGTGCAGCAAATACCAATTCAATTCAATTCAATTCAATTTATTTACAAATACTATAAGGGAGAACATACAGAAGAAAGGCCAAAGCCAGAGGCTTAAATGGCTTATGGTCAGTAGAAATACATGTAGTACAATATTACAAGTATTTTTTTTACAAGATGGAGAGAAAATCAAAGTGGTGAATTAACAAACACACATACACACACAAAATAGCTAGTTTACCAATTTAAAATAAATAAATAAATAAATGAATCAGTCATCATTTGCTAGATCCGAAACCAGAGTGGGAGCCAACAATTCGGTCACCTCGGATCAGTCTTCGTTCTTCAATGGCATGCAAAGCGTGGTTGGCTGTAATTTTCAGATATTCCACAGGCCAGTAAATTTTATCCAAGACGATAAGAGAAAACGTCGTCGTTAGTCGTTATGTCATCGAGAGCGATGAGGAAGACTAGAAATCCTAGTGGAATATCTCCATGCACAGTGACTTTTCCATGGCACTGACAGATGCCGGACTTTAGACTTAGAGAACTTTTCCAAGTCGTGTAAAATTGACGTATTTCCCCGAAATATTTAAGGTTTGATTGCAAATGATTTGCCCAAATAATGATGTTCAATGTCCTAGAACTTTGCCCAGTCAGTTACTAAGTATGCTGTAAAGCTTTGTTCTTAGTTATCCTTGAATTTGTAAAAGAAAAATCAAGTAAACTGATGCATTAAAATTGAGTTTTGGTTCTTTTTCCGAGAAATTGAAAAGAGCGGGAAATTGAGTCCACGCGCGTGCTTTCCGGAAGTAACATCAACCGTTAAGCGGAAGTGGAAAAAGTTATCTAAAAATACAAAAAAATGCCATATAATAAACACCTTATTAACCTCGCTTGCTCGGTTAATAAGAAGTTATTAGCTAATTGGCAGAAGTGTACAAACTGTATGGTCAGGAGTGGTTTTAGTGTCAAAAAGAACATGTTGTGTCATGTTGGTCCTATTATGTCAATGTACACATAATGTAGTGTTTATTTGCATAATGTCACTTTGGTATAATGTCGTGTTGGTATAATGTCGTGTTGGCATAATTAGTGTTGGTATAATGTCAAGAATCCATTAGCCAATCAAGTTCCAGGAAAATAATCAATCCCAGACACCCTTGCATGCTTAATTTTCTTGTTTTACGACAGGCAGCTGTGGCCCACTGTTTAGCTGGTTTTTAAGTTACATGTACATTTGTACTTTGGAAAACATTAGGAAACCAATATTGCATTGGATATTTCTACCAGTCATTAAATAAGTTCTCTGTTTAATATCTTATTCTGTATCAGTGGAAGAAATATAGCACAAAATAATATTCACGGAGAAGGCAACAAAAAGCTCTCAAGTCAAGATCCCTCAGAACATTTTGACTACAAACTTGACTCTTAATTCTCAAGTGACTTTGAAGATATTGTGCAACTTCTGGAATGGCCATCTGAGTAGCAGGAATAGGAACCAATGTTGAGTCTTTCAAAATTGGGATCTTCCAGATCATAGAGGGAATATGGATAGTTGTCCAACAGAAAGGTTTCCAAAGACGCATCAGCCACATGTCAGTACTTCGACAGCAGACATTCAATATTTACTGGATCCTTTTTTGTTCATAGTCATCACAATAATTTCTGTACTTTTGGAGTTGAACTCGATTGTGAAAACCAGTTGGCATTCTAGACTAAAAGCAAATTATTTAGGCATGCATGGTTAAATATGCCCACGTAAGTTGGTCTTTGTGTAGTATAATTCGCAGGGCCTGGGTCAGCGTCTCACACGGGTTTGTTTTGGCGAGTTGTTCATTAAGTTGCTTGTTGCATTGCTTACGAGTGTTGGTTTCAAAGCATCGCTGCTTTTGGGATTGATTTAGCATTCTTCGTGGGTAAATGGTTCCACTCCCTCCCTCCCCACGCAACCAAGCTCTCGAGCACTGACCCTATACTTACAGCCTTAACACTACTGAACCTCCAATACACTTCAACACATCTAGGTTTATCTATCATCCCCTTAGCGGGACATTATTTTAATGGAAAATAAACCTGTATTCCTTGAAACTTCAGCTTTTTTGGAATGCAGTAATTCAACTGTGCAATTAATTCTGATTCATAGATGGTATATCATAAACCATTTTGACTTTAGTTTTACAATAGATACTGGTAGCCTGAACAATAAAATTAGCTTGTATGGGTTGTGTATTTTTGATTTAAGAAATGCTCATTGAAAAGCTTAATAATTATACAAAAACGAGATGGTTTATTACTTTTGTAATGATTAATAGTATTAAGCCTTGGAAATAATATGGAGGTTAGTTCTTTTCTCAACATTTTCACTCAGAATCAGTCCAGTAGGAATTTATAACCATCCCAAAACCAATTTAGTACAAACCACTGAGTTATAAACTAATAAGGGCTCTAATTTTTTTTTTCATGAATCAATGAGGCTCACTGGTCAATAATTGGGCTCATGGCACATACATTTTGTGCAGTTGCTCTTTTTAGTGTTTCGAGAGAACTGCTCTTTGAGAAATGGAGAAAATTAGGCACAGAGGAGAACCAGAGTACTTCATGATATTAATTATTATTTTTCAAATGTTCTGCCCGGTTTTCTCAGACAATGACTCTTAATTATTGTTTTTTTATTAGCTTTTCTTGGTGTTTTCAATTTATTTTCTCCATGTTTATTTGTTTTGCTTGATGTGACATTTCATTTATTTCACACTCATATAATTGAAGGGCTGTGTGCAAAAAGGGCGTAAGTGTTTCCTGATCAGATTCTAAATTCTCCTTTAATTTCTTTGTTTTCTAAGGGAGAATTTAGAATGTGATCAAGAGTCACTTACACCCTTTTTGCACACAACCCTTCAATTACACAAAAGAAAGTAGGTTAATATTTAGAATCATATTTTTTAAAGGCTTACAGGTACACTGTTCAGTAATGACCACAGTACCATCTAAGTTGCATTTATTAAAGCTTTTGTGTCAACTCGTAGCTTCTATCAACTTCTACAAGTTATATTAGCCTAACTAAATTACCATACACATTTTTTGGCAAAACTTCACTTCTCTCAAGGTCACCCCTTATTGGACTAAGTGCACATACATTGTACATGTACAAATAATTCTATAGTTTTAGGGTTAGGTTTGGTATTGTTGTGGGATTAGGCTTTTGTTTGAGTCCAGGGCTTCTGACAGGTTGCATGGGTGTGTGAACGCACAATTACATGTAGGTCAAACCTGCACAATCCGGCCGCACACTATTCCTTAAAATTCGCAAAATCCCACACAATACTGAGGTCACATGATTTTAAGTACATGCCCATATCTCCCTTATTTCTAATGCCAAATAGTTCAAACTTGGACAGGCATGGTATTGGGTCCCCACAAATCACTTACATGTAGTGACAATGACGTAATGATGATGTCATCGATCACTTGATTTTTAGTATAAAATATTATGCCAACATACAATGTAGCTCACTGACCATCTGCGAGTTGCCCTTTGGGACCCTATATGTTTTGGTTTGGTTTTGCAGAATAAACAAACTTGGAAATTGCCTTTGCCCACTCGGGGACCTTCCCCCATCTGTTTACCTGTGAGCTCTTCGTCAAGTAATAATGCATCTTTACATGTGAACTCTAGCCGTATTATTCCAGCGAGAACAGTACTTAGTACACTCGGCCACTATTTCACAGGGTGCCATCTTACATCACCATCTTTAATAAGGAGTTTAATCGATCAATGATAGCCTGCAAAACCATCTCCCATCAGCCCCGGGAGGGGTAGTAGTCTCCCTTAGAGAATGTAAACGGCTGTATTCACAGGCTAGATCAACTGATAGTCAGTCAGTTTTTCAAAGTTCAATTGGCATGTGACTAGACTGGACATTATGCACACATGACGTTATGCCAACGTTATATAGACATTACAATGTATGTGAACACTCTCTTTTGTAATACTTGTTTCTTAGTCTAATTTATTTGTTTTATTCACAGACTTATATCATACAGTGTAGCTGTTTTCCACCTGTTTAGTTTTGTAAAATTGACCAATTTAGCTTCTACATTTGTTGTCCCAATTCAGATCACCTGACTGTTTTCTTGTATCCCAAGAGGAAATGGATGAATTTCTCTAATTGGAAAATAAAGCACTGAATCCTCTGTAGAGCTCTGAGTTGCATGATCTGAATTGGGACAACAAATATACATTTGTCAAGCTACATCAGTCAATTTACTTAATAATAATAATTACTGCTGTTGGAAGCCACATAAAGAAAGCACAGAACAAAAGAAATGTGTACATGTTCATTATAGGACCAACAGCAGGAAAACGTTGTGACAGCCTAGCAGATAAAAGTGTCATTTTTCCATTTATCAAAAAGTCCTTCCAGGTCACAGTATTTTGACTTTTTTTTTAAATGTTTTCATTTAAGAAGTAGAAAATATTATTATAACAAATTAAATGATTATTGAAATTTACCTATTACTGAGGAAGGCATAAATTTATGGGTTCCCACATTGATGAAGGAAAGCATAAATTAGTTTATGGATTCAAAACAAAACTGTATGTGCTTCCTTAAAATGACCCAGTTTTTGTTGAAAAAGTCTGCATTTTTCATTTTCTTTATTCAAAAGTAGCCAAAATCTAAGGTTGGAACTTGATAACGTTTTCCCCTAAAATGGCAAAATGGCATTTTTTCCTGCTAGCCTGGTGTTTAATTACCTAGCCTAGCAAGGGTGTCTGGGATTGATTATTTTCCTGGAACTTGATTGGCTAATGATTATGCCCAGGGCTGTCATTAAGGTTTTGATCAGCTGTTACATTGAACTTTTCACTCATAACACAGACAATATGAAAGTCCAACGGGCCTGAGAATCTAGGGGGGGGGGGGGGGGGGAGGGGTGTCTGCTCCCCCAGAAAATGTGTTTAATTAGACACTCAAAAGAATCGCAAACATAACTTCAAAATCTACGGCTGAATCTGCCAGCTGGATGCGACTAGGAGTTGGCGAAACTGACACTTCAGCCGGGGATGATGTTTGTCTCTTTTCTGCTTTATTTCCTTCATGATGGAAGACTGAGCTTTTGAAAAGAAATTATAATTTCGGACTGCTTCCTCTTATTCATGGCCAAAAAACAACAACCTGTTTGTAAAATGTCTGTTCCACCTCCAAAATCAGCAATTTGAAGTTTGTTTGTCATCCAGTAAAGTCTTTCCAATGGGATCACAATATCCACAGCACATGACTGTTTCCTGCAAAAGGCGATACACAAAGATACCGGTACATGTAGAAATCATATGTGACCCTCTATGCGAAAACCCGGCTTAACGAAACTGGCGTTTGAATGGATTTCAACGCATTCTCAATGCATTCTCAATGCATTGCAATGCATCGGAAATGTTTCTCAACGCGTTGTCAACTTTTCACAACGATCTGAAATAACGTTGAAATGCTTTCCTAAAGTTCTGCAACGCTTTGTCAACGTTTCACAACGATCTGATAGAACATTGAAACGCATTCGTAATGTTTGAGAATGCTTTGTCAACTTTCCACAACGATCCGATAAAACATTGAAACGCATTTGTAATGTTTGAGAACGCTTTGTCAACGTTTCACAACGATCTGATAGAACATTGAAACGCATTCGTAATGTATGAGAACGCTTTGTCAACTTTTCACAACGATCCGATAAAGCGTTAAATTTTGACATCGTGTTGTGACCTTTTCAAAACGATTCCAGTCTAAATTACGTTGCGCCTCGAGGAAATGTAGATAAATCATCCATATATCATTTTAAAGCTTATAAAATTGGCTACAAGAATAAATAAAACGTTGTGAGTTCTTTGAAAATCTCGAATTATCCGCCATCCCGTTTCTCCGATCTAGTGAGATGGCTTTCAGAAGCTTTAAAATCTGTTTGCTTTGTCGCATTTCAGTGGAATCATATTACAAAACCGTGTCGGGGAATCTTAGTTCAAAAGTTATCATGCTCAAATTGCGAAAACATAATCCGAGTAGATATGCGGGAAACGCCGTCAAGAGTTCTCTTTTTAGAATTTCCCAATTTCCCGACACCGTTTGCAGCTGAGATATCAATTGACATTTTGTGAAAATTTCACACACATCGAATAAATTCCTCTTGAGTAAGAGCTTTTTTAAAACTCTATTTTGGTTGAAAATCGAAAGCGTAGAAAATAGCACTTCAAAAAGTCGAGCCGTCTGTCGTGCATGAATCTAAATTCCCGCCTCTTGGCCAATCATTTCTCATTTCTTCATCACAGCTCAACTATCTGTCAAAATTTCCCGCCGTTGTTGATTTCTGATCAAAGCTACACGCCGCATAGCCTGATTATCAGACGGTACGAGGTCGTCCGCTCACTTCCTCCCCCTCCCCGTCTGATGGACTTCATAGACTTTCGTGTTCCTGACGTCATAATGTCAACCAATCAGAGCGAACTTTACACTTTTGGCAAAGTCTGGAATTTAAGGAATGTGCTCGCATATTTTTCTGAATGGCGTTGAAGAAGAACTTGATCATTGTGTCGACCGAAGTTGTAAAGTTTTCAGGATTTCGAAGCTATATCCAGAGCAGAAGAAAGCATTGGAATCGTTCATTTATCGAAACGATGTGTTTGTGAATCTACGTACGGACTTTGGTAAATTACTAATCTTCCTCCGCTTATAGATCTCATGCATTTAATAGATCTCAAACATTCTCCTAGGTTTTTGGCTTTTCTGCAGGAGTGAACACACATACTGAGTATGTTATGGAAAAAGTTTCATGGCACTTGGGAGAATATTTTTGTTTTCAGAATTATGAACACACTTCCGTAATTTCATGTACGGCGGGCATCTAAACTTTGCACAAAAAGTCCGGTTAAAACAATCTCTGATACCAAAAAACCTACACTAGGACAACTTTAGGGTCTTGTGTGACTAATCGGCATACATATCAAGCTTCAAAACATTTTAAAAATAAAAGTAAAAGCGTAAAAGTTCTAAGTTTACAGTAACAAACTTTACGGCAGTGAATCGAGTCTGATATTTCTTGTATGTATATTTTCTGTCCTGTCCTGCAAATACTGCACGCAAACTTCCGTTTAAAAAGTTCCTGCTCTCCAAAGAACCACAGCAGCTCAAACAGGATACCATTCTGAGAAATCGAGAGAAGTTTGAAGATGTAGAATGTTTTTTCCAGTGCATGAAAGCTGATAGATCCAACTAGTAAAAGCCGCTACTGCACGACTGTTCTACACTTTACGCTTCAATTCTTACGCGTGTTCGTATTGGCTTATTGTAAAAACAAAGGTTGATGACGTCAGGAACATGAAAGTCTATGAAGTCCATCAGACGGGGAGGGGGAGGAAGTGAGCGTACGACCTCGTACCGTCTGATAATCAGGCTACACGCCGCAGCGAGAAAATGTTTATAGTTTTGTGTTGACTTGAAAAAATACCTCGAGGGACAAGTGTCAAAATATTTCATACTTATTGTCAGTTACAGGAGACAGCGATTTGCACGCATCTGAAACAGTACGGCAATAGCGAGATCGTGGTGTTGGTTTCAAGCGATTTAGAGTCCACCGTCAGATCAGAGCTATTATACGTTTCCATCTAAACATTCTTGGAAACAAATATTCTCTCGACTGGCTCCTTTCAATTCTTCTTTATTTTCAGATATGAACCACTCGGCGCTGTCTGAAATTGAAAATACGAACCCTTGTCGAATTTTGCGAGGATATAGTTGTATGCGTTGTTTGGCCTTGTTTTGCTTGGCTTTTTTAGGACCTTTTTTCTTTGTTGCATCCTGCTTGGTTTTTGGAAGCCATAAGGCCAACAACCGATGGAATCGTGTGTGGAAAACATTTCTCAATAAACGTAAACATTGGTATATGAAATACATTTTTTAAATAGCGCTAGCTTTCCCACACAGTCGTTACGGGCGAGTGAGCACTTGTCATGTGTTTATTGATCTGCTGTCAATCAAACATAACATTTTACTTCCGGTTAAAAACTTCAACGTCATTCTGATCAAATCGTTCCTAAAGGTCTGGATGAAGAAAGAAAGCAAGATCTGTACAAAGAAATAAGGGATTTTTGTCGGCCCGGCACAGAGAATTTAATAGCCACATTATCTACACGCTAAATTGATGAACATTGACATTTTTATTTTCGTGTTAATTTTCTCCGCAGGCATCTCTTAAGTATCGGAAACTCTTAAATTGGGTTACCTGTGACTCGTTTGTTTTGGAGAACTTTGAACAAAATAATAATGATAGAGAGAGCACAGGAATGCCATAATTATTTTCTTTTGTATCATTTGTCGATGCTTAAAATTATCATTGCACATTAGTATTTTAATGGACTGCCCCTGGGTCTATTACTTATCCTTTATTTTTTGTAGTTTATTTAAATGAATTATATGTCATTATGTATTTTATTATCTAAACTACTTTAATGTATTATTCTATACCAAGTAAACCCTCTTAACAGAAAACTCAAGCGTTACGTGTCAGAGACTGACCCCAGGGGCTCTTTTTCTCTTTTCCATTATTGACTCCATACTTCGCCTTTTGCTTTTGTTGCCCCTATTATACTACGGTTGCTAACGGGATTGATACAGTGGTCAACAAAAATAAATTGCTGTTTCTATAAAGGTGTACATGCAGGTCGCACACAACTGGTGAGAACACCTGGAACTAGAATGTGCCGGCCGCTTATGACAAAAGCAATTAAAACACAAAAACGTAAACATTGAAAACATTTTCCACTGCACTTTGCCTATTGTGCAGGTCGACCTTTGCATGTATGATACTGAAATTTGTTACAGCGATTCTCGTTTGCACGTGAAGAAATCGTGTTTTGGTGGCCGTCAATCAAATATCATAAACATGTGAATTTAGATGATCGTAAGAAGTATTTTCCAATTCATTGATAGTCGCAAAGTGGCCATACAGCAACACAAATTTCAGAGGTACTCTTTATCCGTTAAAATAGTAAATTGAAAGTAGTTGAATACTGCACGAAAGCGAGATCCGCCAGCCGAGCTAGGCACATCACCTTTTTTCCAGGTCATTGGCTTCTACACCACGTACCTCTGACGCCACCTAAACTCCCGGAGGGGTGGGGGTACTCCCTGTAATGTACTTTACAGGGAGGCTCCGCCCAAAAGGGGTACCTTTTCAGGCTGGAGGTATATAAAAGGGTAGGGATTTCACGAGTTGAAGTATAGAAAAGGGAAAACGGTCATTTAGGTATTAAAAAGGGCCTTCCAAAATATCTCGAACAGACGCACCTAACGGCTGATTCATCCAAGTATTTTAAGGGTTACTCAAGTGAAAAGTTTAGTAAAAGGTATATGAAAGGGTTAACTTTTCTGTAAAAAATGGTAAATAAAAGGGTAAGGGTTTGTACCTTGGAGCGGAGCCTCCCCGTATAAAACTTTGTTGATCGAGTAGTGAAAAGTTTAGTAAAAGTGAAACATTTAGTAAAAGGTATATGAAAGGGTTACCTTTTCTGTCAAAAATGGTAAATAAAAGGGTAAGGGTTTGTACCTTGGGGCGGAGCCTCCCCATATAAAATTTTGTTGAGTACCCCCCCCCCCCCCCCCCCCTCTCCCCCAGGCCTAAACTGCTAAAGAGTATTTATTTCTTGAATCGGACGAAAATTAGTTGAAAAACACATGATTGACGTCAACCAAAACACGACTTTTTCGTCCATGACAAATTTCTAAAAGGTCGCGTGTTCCCAATCAAGAGAACGGCCTGTCTACTAATCAAACAAAGACAACAAAACCACAGACAGGAAGTCTCTTTAAGGGTGTGCTGCTTTGTGAGCTTTGTGTTTCTTGACTAATATTTGAAACACAAGGACAAATACCCCGTTTCACTGTATTTGGAAAATCGCTTCTAAAACAGGCTCGGTGTGTTTGTTATGACTTCTAAAACTTTTCTCTCGTTCTAAAAGTGGAAAAGATTTCTAACTACTCGTCATGGTCGTGATTTTCCTTTGTTTTCCCTTCATGAATTATTAAGGTTACCGGATACCTTCAAAACGAAAAAGATGGTGAACATTTTTTTTCACACAGAAATGTAGATTTAGTAGTAGTGTCTCATATACCAATAACTCCGTTCAAAAAAAATAATATTGACGGAGAAATACCAAAAGGAAGTTTTTAACCGGAAGTAAAAGGTTCTGTTTGATTGACAGCATATCAATAAACACATGACAAGTGCTCACTCGCCTGTAATAACGACGGTGTGGGAAAAGCCATATTAAATTCATGTTTACGTTTATTGAGAAACGTTTTTTCCACACACGATTCCATAATTCAATCGGTTGTTGGCCTTATGTCTTCCAAAAAGCAAGCAGGATTCCCTTAGCTTGGAAAACAAAGAAAAAGGAAAAGCAAAACAAGGCCAAACAATGCATACGACTACAAGCAAAACTAGATAAATAAATAGAAGTCCTCGCCACGACAAGGGTTCGTATTTTCACTTTCAGACAGAGTGCCGAGTGGTCCACATCTGAACATAAAGAAGAACTGATAGGAGCCAGCCGAGAGAATATTTGTTTCCAAGAAACCCGGGACAAGAAAGCTTAGATGGAAGTCTGATCACGGCGACTCTGAATCGCTTGAAACGATATCGCCGTGCTGTTTCAGACGCCTGCAAATCGGTGTCTCCTCAACTATTAACTATGCTTTTATTATTTTTATTTATTTCGATTCATATTGAATTATTGTTAGAATCATGACAAGCCGAAGCCAGAGGCTTATGTGTTAAGGGTCAGGTTCCACCACCGGTACAACATTCCATTTTCGGATTCGTTGTTAATTTTGGTAAGAAGAATCTGTGTGTCCCAAAGAAATTCACCCCCCAAATCGAAAGGTTTGCTGTGAGCTAAAATTGTAGTGTGCAGCCGAGTGAACCAAATATCCTGGAGTGTTGATAATGACCTGCGCCGGATGTGTAGACTTATATCTTCTACCACCTGACTAAGTGGTTTTCTGTGACTGAATGAAATTGAGCCATTATAATTCAAATTCCACAAGACATAAGAAGTTTCTTGTTTGAGGAGAGCTCGTTTAACCCAGACTGTTGATAAAGAATGTAAACGAATGAAATAAAATAATTGCTTAGGAATATTAATGCTTCTGGATTGCTCACCAGTTCGATTATCTTATCAACACGATTGCCGAATGAGCGCCAGTGGTGTAACGCACGTTGCCAAATTTAATGTTGTACAAGTACGCAAAATGAACGCCAACGATTTGGAACGGTTGACAAATGATTTACAACGCTTATCGAATGAATGGAAACGATTTGGTAATGATTTGGAATGCTTGCAAAATGTTCTACAACGCTTATCGAATGAACGCCAACGATTTGGAAATGATTTGAAACGGTTGCCAAATGTTTTACAACGCTTATCGAATAAATGCCAACCGTTTTGAAATGATTTGGAATGGAGTAATGATTCGTTGTAATGTTCCAGAACGTTTTATGAACTCGTTGGTAATGATAGCCAACGCATTTGGAATTTTATGAAATGCATTCCCAACGATCAAAAATGCGTTGAAATGGAAAACTGACATCTCGCCGATTTACTTAAGCCGGCCGGTTTTCGCATGGAGGGTCACATATATTCCTGTCCTGTGCTATTTTAACAGTTTTGTTTTCACATGTTCACAGAGTTCTTGGGACAATTATTGAACCTGAAAGAATTTTCACAAGCATTCAAGTGTCCCGTGGAGAGCCCAATGAATCCTGCTAAGAAGTGTGTCATCTGGTAATCAGCACCCCCCTGAATTCCAAGGATACTAATAGGAGTGTTGCTTAACATACATGTATATTGTATAAATCGGGGGGGGGGGGGAGGGGAGGGTCATGTATGTGCAGTAAGTTGTGCTGTGTTTAGCAGAAGTACATGTAAGCAAAGATTATAGGAGTTTTTTTAATTCAGAATTGGATACTGATAGCTTAATTGTGAAGTGTCACCTGGTTGAGATGAGTCACCCCTTTAAAGTGTCTATGGAAGGAACTTAACTAGATATCTCTTCTACAGCTACAGGGAGCATTAGGTTCTGGCTATAGAGCTATTGTAGGAACTTAACTAGATAAATATCTCTTCTGTATACTGAGAACAAGGTTCTTGCTAGGGCTGCGCAACAGTTTCAACAATTACCCATTGTCATGAAATATTTGGGGCGGTAGTGCCTTAAAAATGGCATACATGTACTTCACCCACGATAATAATGTTTGATGCATTTCATGCAAAAAAAACTTGGTGTACTGTAATGCACGATTACAGATTTTCTTTGCTTTTGAATTTAAGTGCAAACGAGAAGGGTTTCTCGAACTGATTTTCATCTCCCTTCATATTCAAAGAAACGAAAACATGTTTCCAAAACAAATGCATTTTTCTCCAAAATCTGGAGTCACTCAATCAATTTCATAGCATAGTTTGTTAGCCATCCATCCAGTGCGTCTAGATTTGATGCACTATTTCATTTGGGTGGTTTCACACATTGTCGATGGGTTAGAAGGTAAGGACCACTGATGCTCCCCTGAGTTAAGTCCCTTTGTTTACATTTCTCCATTCATGTGTTACACAGAGGGATAACATAAATGGGCCACGTCGGGCAAAAAGGGTCCAGACAACTTTCAAGTTAAATCATTAATTTTGTACAATGGTGTTCATAATAACAGATTGAATTATTGTATTCTGACCATGGAGTGCTACATTTCAATCCTAAAAATGTCAAGAAATTGACAACAAAACACGGGTGAAATTTAGATGATTTTGATGCAAGGGCCCGATTACAAATTAGGACTCTTGTCATAGGGGATGATTTTGTTGTAGACATTCATTTATACCTGAACATACAAGATGTACGTACACAAAATGCCTTTTCTGCAGTCATTCTGCACCTCATAGCGGACATAATTTTATGATCTTAGCAATAGTACAAGTTATCGTCTGAGGATAGGCAGTCATTTGCAACTACTAAAATTATGATAAACCTGTGTGTAAAATGTTGTCCTCTATTTCACTTGTCAACTAAATTAAATTAACACTAGTAACCTGTTTAAATAGCAAAATGTGGTGCTTGCGATGCAGATCCTTATAATTATAGCCACATGCATAGAAAACAAAAAGCACATTCAAACAATAAAATTATTTACATTTTGTTGTCTGGGTGCTTTTTGGCTCAGACCGGCCCAATTACATTTGTAGCTTATGCTTTCTAATTTTACAATTATTATTGAGTCATGATAGCTATTAATTTCCTCTTCCCCTTCCCTTATTACCAACAACTGCTATAATCCATTTCTGTTATTGTAAAACAACAAATTGATACAGAAGTAAATGTACAACAATTAACATTTATTGCTCTTTTTATACAAATAAAATATACATTTGTTCAATTAGGCCATCCCAATAACATGTTTTGTTTACCATCTCCCTCTGGCTCGTGATTAAACACAAAAACCATTAGGAGATCTGGAACCAAGTCTGCTTGAAGACTCGCATAAAAATGTTCATGTATTCCTCAACTACTTTTTCCTCTACCAGTTCTGGATTGACAATTTGCACGAGAAAGGCAGAGATCGAGCTCATAAGACTGGTGTAGTTAAAAAATATTCTTCAATCATTGGGTTGGTCTTAAACCTTGCATTTTTGCGGGAGCTTAAAAAAAATGGGTCAGTTGGGTGGTCTATTTTCAGGGTTCTCGCACATATGCAAGAAAATAAACCCTGACATTACACTGACCAAGAAGCATTTTTCACTGACCTCCAGTGCACGCTAGTATTTGGTACAAATATTCAATCACTATTTTGGGACAGCAACATTGAACAATGTTGACAGTGGAACCCTGACGTTATTGGGATGACCTTACATCTATCTTTATTCACAGGATCATTTAGATAATTAAGTAATGACCCAGATAAGAACTGTAGTGTGTTGAACGGCAAGGAATGTAATCTTTCTAGATATTCTTTCTCGTAATTTCATTGGTTGAAACTGATAAATTCAATAGAAACACATCGAAATAATGCATTTTTGTTTGATAATTTTTGAGGTTTGAAGGAATACCTGAAATTACCATATCATATTATCCTATTAAACTAATTTATGGGAAGATTTATCACTAAAACACAGGGTTTTCAATAACATTTGAAGTAAGTGGCAAAACTTGAAGAGTAGGCGGCGAGCATCGAGCGCCATTGGTGCAAATATCTAATTTTTGGGGAATTTTTCAATCAAAGTAGGCGGCGATTTCATGTAAAAATACCCGGCGAGATTCGCTGGCTGCCGGCTTCTATTGAAAACCCTGAAAACAAAGTAACTAACCAGATGATAGACTGCAAATTTTCTTTTCGAAAACAAACGTTTTGAGCAGTGGATGCGTCTGCAGGACTAATGCTTCAAAATCTTGAATTCTTATTGGCTGATAAAGAGAGGGCGTGAAATTTTCTGCATTTTGATTGGCCTTGATCTAGCCATGACTGCATGAATACCGCTCTGTATTTCATAGAAAACCCACCCTGTATTTTATAGTAAAAGCTGAGCTCGGATTTGCTGAAATATAAGATTTATAGGATAAATACTCTATACATGTACATACATGAAGAACTGAGTCACAGTAGACAAAACCAATAATATTCTTCAAATAACGAGATTCAAATGTAATGCACCTATCAATGTTAAGCCTGAGAAAGGGGGGGGGGGGGGCAAGGGGTGGGGATTTTAACACAAGCTGCCTGCCACAAAGGTGGGGTTATTATAGGAAACAAGAAGATAGAGTAGATATTTTTGACTGAACGTGTTGTCCCGAGGATGGGGAATTTAACATTTTATGGGAGAAAATGTCAAATCCCTTGCGCCCCATCCCCTCGGGCATAACATTGATAGGTGCATAACGAAATAGAGCAATTTAATTGATAAAACTTTAAATTGATAAAAAATGACCAAAACATGAGGAAATAGCATAATAATGAGGTTTATCACAGCAAGTTTATCACATGCTGGAAAATACATTTTACTTTTGAATTTATTTCTAAACATTTTATGAAATTGCTGCATGTTTCTGTTTAAAAAACATACAAAAACTACATTTTTATTTAGTTCAAATACCCCATCAACTGACACTAAACTGCAATATATGTACACACCACTCTATACACAGGAAGACATTCAACAACATACAAGATAAGTACACTAACAGCATGTTTAAATATCCTGATGAACATGACAAGAATGGAGAATTGGTTCGCCAGAAAGACAGTGTATGGAATAAGCCATTTACTGGTCTGAGAAGAATTCTCAATCACATGAATAAAGGTTTAAAGTTAAGGCTCTGAATTTAAGATATGTGCAGCAAAGAAACAATCAAAAGAATTTAATGTGTTTACCACCGAAAACATTTGACAACTACAAATAAAACGAACCACTTCATAAATATCATTGCTTATCTGTTCAGACACTGAAACAGTTCTGTGAATAAAACTTAGCTGACATTAATTTTACAAAGAAACTATAACTAAATTAATTTTGTATTTGTATCTATCATAAACTGAACAGTTTTAGTAAAGTCAAGCTTAATTAGTTCTAAAAGAACTCTTGACAATTTAACAGAAATAGTTTACAGGGAAAACATTAAACCGATAATCAGTAGTGAAGTTTACAAATAGTAAGCTCCCATTTACACGGCAAAAACACTTGGTTGTTTCAGTAAAATAATGAAAAATGCATCAATAAATCCTGCTTTCTATTATAAAAGAATAAGAACGAAAAGTTATAAAAAGGAGGAAAGCAAACATTTCAAACTAAACATTGTACAGAAAACAATAAAAAATAACGCGCGAGTTTTATCGGATAAAAAAATCCAACTCGTAAAAATGCCAAAAAAAAGAATAGTTTGATAAATGTTTCAGTAAAATGATGAAAATTGCATTAATAATAAAACCTGTCGTCTATTATAAAAGAATAAGAACGAAAAGTAATAAAAAGGAAGGAAGAAAACATTTGAAACTAAACATTGTCGAGAAAACAGACAGCAATAAAAAATAACGCGCGAGTTTTATCGGAGAAAAAAATCTAACTCGTAAAAATGCCAAAAAGAGAATAGTTGTGATAAATAGGAACAGTTGTAGATGTTGTACTTACGTGTTGAAGGTTGTAGATATTGTGTGTTGATAGAGTAGAGTGGATTCAGTTCTACACTAACGCCATACATGAACACGATCGTTGTGTTGTATCACCATCACAGTACGGCCATCAGGGAGAACTGTCAGGTCTACTGGACCCACCATCTCACCAAGATTAGAACCTGCACTACCGAATGTACCCACACATTCACCTTCCTGTGTTAGCACCTGAACACGATTATTATAACAGTCACAGACCAGTAGATAACTGTGTCCATACACTGTAAGGCCAAAGGGATAATCAAACTGACCATTACCTTGTCCACGTGAACCGAACTGACGAACGAATTGTCCATTATCATCGGCAAACACACGAATACAATGTTCATGAGGATACGATACAAAATATGTACCGTTAGTGTACGTTATATACAATGGGTCTGTATATTGGTTACCAAACTCTCTAATAAACACTCCATCTCTATTAAACATATTTACCCCTCGCTTATCTCCCTGACTACACACCACAACATTACCCTGGTTACAAACACATACTCCCCAAGGACTCTCAACTCTCCCCTCACCAATACTACGAATAAACACTCCATCTACTGAAAACACTTGAACCCTAGCTGTTATTACCCGTGTCACTAACAATAATATTATTATTGTATTTATCTACTGTGACTCCGCAAGGTCTTTTCATTTGTCCTTTTTTGCTTCCCTCACCACCAAGTTCGCGTTGATATTCTCCACTGCTATTAAATACTTGAACTCGGTGGTTATTGGTGTCCGCTATGAGAACACACTGCTGTTCATTCACTGTTATGCCACATGGCCAATTAAACTGTCCTCTTCCTTCACCACTACAGGCACTAGAGCCAAATGTTTTAACAGGTTTCAATTCACTGATAATATTTACAATTCTCTCATCAATGTCGTGTCCTTCAAATGTTGTTGTAATTCTGTACTGTCCTTCCTTCACTGTTTTTTGGTGCACAATGTTATTGCCGTTTTCCTTTTCATTATAAACAATCTTTACGTCTATTTGCCGTCCTTCATTATCCTCCATTTTAACACGTAGTGATTCCTCAGGACAAAAACACAATTCTCCCATTCTGTTCCTTGTTAATATTCTTAGTTGTATTCCAAGAAAAACATTTTCTACTTGAACTGTGCTGCGACGAGGGTCAACTGTGAAGAGAAAACACAACACAAACCGTTAGTTGAGAAGAGAGAAATAAAGACAGAATTAAACTGAAATGAAGTTTATAATTACACACACTTAATATATATTACATCAAGAGTTCTTATTAATCAGGCTAATGTAGTATTTCTACACACAACCTAGTGTTTTTACAGTTCTCAACCAAGTTTTCAAGATGAAGATTCTTTTCAAAACGGCAGACAAACTGATTCAGGCTGAGATTTGCTAGAACACCGAAATAATTATGATTACAATACGAATAGGAGAGATTTTTCAGTTGATACATCGCTCTCAGCAGTAGAGAATGATTAGAAAAATAACCGAAGCAGTTTGCAACTTCAATAAAAAAGGCTTACCCGCGGCCTGTAAAGTATAAACCTGCACATTGTCTGTTTGTCGTATTCCTTGTTTGATAATCTCTGTTTTCACCCCATAAACTGAATGAAGAAACTATTCCATCTTCATCACGAACACTTCCTGTTAATTTTGTGGACCTACAGACGTCCTTTTCAAGAGATTTCGTTCTTTCTAAACACAGAATCAGGTTCTGTGAAGAACTCCAACGTTTTCTTTTCGTTTCTTTGGTGAAGTTGAGCTTAAGTAAGGAAAGTGAACCAATCACAACACAGTAAAGTGCACCAATCACAACGCAGGAGGCATCCTCGGACGCGTGAGGAAACGCGCTTTACATTGCAGTTAAAGGGTATCTTACATCTGTAATTTGATTGGTGGACTTCGATCCGGTTTTTGCTTAATTCAGTCTAGATAATTGAAAATTACCTCAACTTTTCAACCATTATTATAAAAAAATTGAGCCAGGTGGCGAATCACCGGGAACAAGATTTTCGAAACAGCAGTGACTCCGCGGTGACTTGAACTCTTGAAGCCTTTGATAATCCAACTCGTAGCCTAATCGTCGTGAAATGGTGATAGGTGCTCAGCAATGTCTTTGTTAAAATATTTGACCCACCTCGGCGAGTGTCTCGAGAAATATATATGTTTTTTAATATATAAATGTCTTGTGCTTGATATCACCTGATGCGAAGAATTGCATACACTCTGAAGAGAAACTGGGTGGTAATGTGTTGTCTCGTGATACCGTGGATGACAACTCATCAAAGTGAGGATGATTTAGTTGCTGGTGAATTGTTTCAGTTCAAGTGATGAAGTCAACTGAATTACAAATCATTCAATCACCAGACAAAATATCGAATCTGCTGAAAGTTTTCGACAGAAGTAATTAAAGTCGACATGGTTTGTGGTTATGAAAACTAGAGGGGAACTTTGAAAATTAGTGATAAAAACGGTTTTCTGTTAATTCTGCGACAACAGCCATTATTTTGAGATGTGAAAACAATCAGATAATATTTAAATTTTCTAAATCAAATCCGGGTTCACCCGCCAGTATCTTGTTGGCGTAACAAATAACTGTCCAAACGGTATACTAGGGTTGCGTGACGATCCTAAGTACGGCTGCGATAAAGATTACATACTGCGGTATAGATACAGTATTAAAACTGTACAACTGTAGCTTGATTGCCGATATATGGAAAATGAATAGGGGCGTTATTGGAATACTGTGGCGGTTAGATGTGGAAAAGGAAAACCAAGTATTAAATGGGGCGCTCATTTGATACAGGGCGCTAAATCGACTCGTTTAATACGATATAACAGTTTAATGAGCTGTATTTATAGAAACGTTAGCAAGTATACTCGTTACAAAACTAAAAGGTGTGTTCAAAACACGAATGCCCAAAATACCCGATTTTCGTATAATGTCGCGTGCTACCGAATCGCTCTCTTGATTTTCGTGTCCCTTGTATTGTACTACACGTTTAGGTTTATTTACGACAGTCGAGGGCAATAAATAGTTCAGTGTAAAACAAGCTTGTACAACATTCTGTTAATACAGTCAGTCAGCACTTAAATGGGTTTCATAAAACAAATCAATTGTTGCCTTGAACAACAACCTCGAGGTATGTTTGCACATTTTCGTATTTTTTCGCCAAACACACAAAAACCCTTTTATTTTAATGTGATGCGCTCGTACCCCAGGTGTTGAAAGGGTGGATAACGCTATCCACCTGATAAATCCCTATCCAGTGGATACAATAATCTAGTTAGGTTAATACTTATTCACTAGATAGGGCTTTATTCGATGAATAGCGTTATCCACCCACTCAACAAAGTTGTATTCGGGGAGTCTCCGCCCTTAGCCTTTTAGATACCATTTTTGACAGAAAAGGTAACCCTTTCGTATACCTTTTACTAAACTTTTTACTTGAGAATCAGCCGTTAGCTGCGTCTGTTCGAGATATTTTGAAAGGCCTTTTAAATACCTAATATAAATGACAGAGTTTTCCCTACCCTTTTCTATACTTCAACTCGTGAAATTCCTATCCCTTTTACTTACTTCCAACCTGAAAATGTACCCTTTCGGGCGTATAGTCGTATAGCCCCCGGGTCGGATCCACCCTTTGAACAACGTATCGTATTCCGGTTGCATAAAACGTTCGTAACACTTACGAGTATAATAATTAACTAGTTTCCCGTAACTTACGGGTGTTGCATCAAATAACTGAAGTAAATTTACGAGACCCCTGGGGTGCTGTACATTTAGGGGCGCTAGAGCAGATTTCGTATGACAAACTACAGCACTGACTACAGACACACACATTTGTATTGGTGTTTTGTACGTGCAACTACTTCGACATGGGTCCAATAAATTTCAATAAATTTCAGTTCAATTAGGTTTTGTACTTCTCTGTTAGTGGGAACAGGCATCACTGCGTTAGAGCTCCAGCTCTGATGTTGAAGCAGTTATAAATGAATTTTGCTGAAAGACTAGAAATTCTACTGTCAGGGTTCATGATTGTGCATAATAGGTTAGGCTCTTGGCTATTTTCAGCTCTCCTCGATTGGTTTGTATGGTCTTGCATACCTTCCTTTTTCAATCTCTAGTTTGTGGTTGCTTATTCTTAGCTTTCTTAGTGCTATGCTGTGCTTCACATTGTATACTTCCTTTAAGTAATTTTCGAATTCGTAAGATTTCTTGAATATTTTGTATGTTCTTAACTTATTTGAGTCATTATGGATCTCGCTGTACCAGTTTTGGTATTCAACATCTCGTAGCCTTTGTTTTAGTTTGCTAAAATAAGGAGTGCTGTGTAATTGGTTATATTATTCTGGTCTAGCCACAGATTGCCAAAGCCGAGGTGACATTATGCTTCTTATCTTTTGGCACCAGACCATGGGCTTGAGTGAGAGTCTGGAGTCAGCGTAGGCCTCGGTTGCCAATTTTGTATTATCCACATTTTCCAGTTTTAGCCAATATTTAATGCGTCGGAATATCGCTTCGCCTTTAAGTGGGAGTCTGCCTAGTTCAGCACGACAAGCATTATTCGTAGCATTCCTATTTACTCCTAGGAGCCATTTGCAAAACTTAACTTGAACTGACTCTATTGGATCTCTGTCAATAGGGCCCTTACAGTAGCCCCCCCCCCCCCCCCCCCCCCCCCCCATCAAAAATATAATAGCATGCCGTGACCTTGAAATGGTTTTCCCATTGTTTTTGTCTGCTGATCCAATCAAATCACAGACTAACAGCACAGCACGGTTACGGACATGCCGTAGGTTGTCCCACTCGTACGAAATCTGCTCTGTAATGTTTGTATTGCTTCCAACTCTTAGTAACTGAACTATCTCATTATTAATTATTAGCTATTTACCATCGCGTTCACGCCATGTAAAGTATATTTGGTGAAAACCCAAAACGCACTAGATTGTGTACGGGTCAACTGAACCCTAAATCAATCTGACGACTATGCAAACTTGTATTCAAGAGAAATACGTTGTGCTATTTTATTTCTTTGTGGCGCCCGTCTAAAATGAGAAAATTACGTTTTGCAGGTCGAAAAATAGCCGATTCTCTGCTGATATAGCTAGTTTGTGTGGCGGCTCAATTCAGTGCTTTTTCCCCTGTATCGTACGTCATGCATACCAAGGAAAAACAACCACACCTTCAGCACAAAGAAAGCACAATTGTGAGTCGTTAGTCCATCTATTCAAAGCCGAGAACAACATAACAAAACTAATTTATTCCCCTTATCGTACGTCAGATTACAGGAATTGAGCCGTCTGTACTTAGCGGCATTTGCATATACGTAAAATACAGTAAAATCAATTTTGGTACGAGTCTTTTCATGTTTAGATCTACTCATTGAGCTAAAGTTGATTTTAGGCTTAAGGCTCGGAAGGACAAGGGTTAAAAGGGCCCCTAGCGTTGTAAAAATATTGAACAAATATCACAAACTTGCCCCCCAATCAAAATTTCCATACAAACGTCTGTAAAATTTTCCAAAATTTCCCTAGTTTGTGGACCTATAACTTTTCTCCTCTACAAGATATATCTCTCAAATTTGGGATTTTGACTAACTTCGAGATGGCGGCTCATTTCACCAGTATCGACGGTTTTGCTGTTATACGTATACAGCTATTTCAATTAATGTTGTCTGGGAGATGGGGAATAGGACATTGGGGAATAGGACATTAGGGAATAGGGCATTAGGGTATTTTAAGTTTAAAAAACTTATAATGAATTATGGTTACGAGTTATACGACCTGGAAGACTTAGTCTACTTAGCTTTAGCTTTTTAGTCTGAACAGCCGTCTGACATTTAAAAAATGCAATATTCCCCAATGTCATATTCCCTAATACCCTATTCCCTATCTCACAGACAACATTAATTGAAAAAGCTGTATATCAAAAGTTCAAAGAAACCGTGGACGCGTCTATTGCGCGAGCCCGTACAGCAAAATAAATTTGTACTCTTTGTAAAAGATACGAGTCAGAATTGTTTTACAAAATGCAAATATTCACGAGAAATCCGTATCACAACTTACCATTTAATAATCTACATAAAAATACAAATAATCCTTGCTTTCGTTTATTCACGGTCAAGCGTTGATAAGAAAAATTGAAGCAGTTTTGAGTGCGCGCTCTTTGTTGGAAAGTGCTATTACGTGGCGGGTAGGCAGCGCACGAACAAAAACTGGAACTACATCGAAGCAATTTTCAGCAGTGTTAACCCATTTTAACCTTTCTTTATTAAATATGAGGCGGAAATATTAAATAAATAGAAAATATTAAGAAATTAGGAGGATATTCAAATATTGATATATGTTAATATCGGTAGAGAGTTTTTAATTTAACATCGTTGGATATTTTGCTACAAAAACAAGAACAAGGTAAAAACATTAGTTACCTGCAGAGTTTGAAATCACCAACTTGCCAACATTTAGAGCTTCATGAACGTTGTCACTCGTCTTGTAATACACTGATGGACTTTCTCGTAGTTGTGGCTTTTGATTGTGATGTGTGACCAGCAGTTCTTGTGCACGCTGAGCGGTAGTCGATTGGGTTTGCAAAACCTCGGTTTTCAGGTTTCTGTTAATTATGCCATCTACGTGGTCCACATAACTTGTCAGTTGGCCAATTTTCAGCTCCAAATCGTCTTGCAGGACTTTTTGGGAGGTTACTTGTTTGTTCTCTACTAAGTCTATCTTTGCCATCACTTCAGCTTCGTGGTTTCTCAACTTTTGAATTGCAGTTTCAACGCTCTCGTGCACTTCGCGTCGAGCCAAGTCTAATTCTTTTCGTGTATCTGCTAACTCGATTTGTGAACTGTTCAGTAGAGCATGACAAGATGTAACAGCTTTCTTTACCTGCTCAGCTTGTTCCATCATAGCTGCTTTCGTTTCTTCCGCTGCCTTTTCGATACTGGTGTAATCGTGTTTCTTGTGCATGTCTTTCAGGCTCACACACTTTTGACACACACACTTGCGGCATGTTTCTGTTTTACAAAAGTATTCCAGTCGGTTGTGTTCATGATTTTCTTCCTTACAGTACATGGGTCGTTGTAAGAAATCTTGAACATCAACGGACTGGAATTCACGTAGCAAAACAATTCGATGATCACGAAAGACTTTGATTTGTCTGTGTATTTCGACGCATGGTGCGCATAGAAGGTCACTGCAATTGGAACAAAATGCAGCAACGACGCTTGCTTTCTCGCAGTTGCCACACACTGTTCTTTGGTTTTCTTGACTGGAAACCGTTGCAGTAAAGGCTGTAAAGAGCTCTAGCATGCCATCAAGGTAGAATGATGATGGAAGATGTGATATTCCATTCGGTAGCTCTATTGCGGAGCGGCACTCCGGACATTGGAAGGGCTGGTGGTTTTCTTGGCACCTCCTCCACCAGCTTGTTATACAATTTTCGCAATAACTGTGCAAGCATGGTAGAGTTTTAGGTGCCGTAACTATCTCTACGCATATTGCGCACTGTAACTTGACCGAAAATTCCCTAATGAGCTTTTTAAACTCCATCTTTTCTTTGCGTTGTTTCGATGTCAGCGTCTTCCCCAGAACTGTGGCACAACGACGATATGCACTTCGTTATAACTTGTGAACAACACGTGATATAGGCGTGTGGATCTCTAGTTACCATGGACACCATTGATTAAAAAGTTGCTTTCAGGAGGGGTAAATTAATCAACAGCTCTTTTGAAAGAACCATAGTATTAGATTAGTTAGGTTGTGCCGACGAGGAACTTTCAAAGTTAAAGTAAAGATGGTGATTTAGATTACAAGAAATAGCTTGAACGTTTCGTTTAAATATCCGTAGACCTGATTGACTGAAAATTTGCTATACTTTGGCTACAATAACTGTACTAAATCACCACTGAATCCGCTTAGACCCACTTTCAGTGTGTCACGCTTTTCGGGCGATCTAAGAAAGGTCTGGGACTCCAAGAAAGCTTTCTGATGGTGTTTGAAACAACTTAATTTCTAACGTATTAAGTAAATTGCTCATAGTTAAAACTTGTTATGAAGAGAAGAGAGAGAGACTATTCATGTGATGTGCGTCAGTCCCCCGGAAAACATAACACAGATAATATGCAAATGTTACAAGAGCAAGAGGTCAAACAACTTCCTGTGTTTCTCAGAATACTGACAAAGGAAAAATAACTTGACAGCAGGAAGTGGCACGTGGAATCCTTTGAAGGGTTAGAATTAGAATAAGACATAAATAGCACACTGAAGCCAAACAGTTCTTCTATGATTTATAATAACTTTTAAGCATAATTTTAAATTGGATTCGTTCTGTTGTTCAGCAAAGTTTGTCCTGAGTATTTTGCAGCAGTTTTCACAAGATGAGGCTTTGTAGTGAGAAAAAATTCCAAGTATTCAACAACTGAAAAACAAACTCAGTTATATTTAGTACAACTATGAAGGCTAAAGAAATCGGTTTGCTCTAAGGATGAACTACCATTGTCACGATTCTTAAATGAGTCGAAACGAGTCAAAACAACGCTGCTGTATTCTACAGTGTTGATAAACAAAGTTAATCTAACGAAACATCTCGATCCTTCCTTCACTTTCAATTGTGACATTTGTGGTTTATTAATCTATTTTATTGCTATAACATTAGTAACAACTGAATTCGAAATACAGAAATGCTGTTCACGTTAGTACGTTGTTTTAACATATTTATCACTTGCGTTGGTAATGGGCCATTGGTTTTCTTACGAGCCGTTCTCTCAATTCTGTTTTGACATCTATGATACTCAAGACCACTCTATAAATAATTATTGGCTTCTCATTTGCGTGTGTGCTGCCACTGACTGAATTTCGACGTATTCAGACATTTGCAGAGCCAGTAATGTCCCATATCATTTTCATAACTTCAGCTAACAGAGACAAATCTTAGTTTTATTTACCCATCGGCAGATATGTGTTGCTACTCTAATTAAATGTTTGTCCACAGGAGGTCCTGAATCACATAGTAGCTAGGTCACTATAATTACACTTCAGACCGAAATGTCAAAGACTGGCTAATACAAAACAATACACCACTTGAGGCAAAAATCAGTGAAGTCTAAAGATAGCCTGCTTGCCGGCTCTCCTGTAATTTTTTTCGGTCGTTTCTTTTCGGATTGGGGCACCTGTGGCACGCGGTCAAAATGGTCCTCGCCCCATTTTGACCGCGTGCCACAGGTGACCCAATCAACCCTGAATATGTACATGTATTTCACATAATCATTCACTTCAAAGTAATGACAATGGTTGAATGAATTGTTGGTTGGTAAGGACCTCACTAGCCCCCTTTTGTTATGTTCTATGGCCGGTAAATATTCAAGGCAGCTGCCCCTTCAATTTTAAACAAGTACTTTGTTTTAGAAAATAATTAAATAAGCTTAATAAAGTAACGTATTAAACTCAACTGTACATTATTCAATTCGACGTTTCCATACAAACTATAGACGTTTCCATACAATATAGTTCCAGGCCTTCCAAATCTGCATGACCACTGACTGATTTCAGGCTGATTTATTGAATTATTTTGTTTTCCCAATTCAGGTCACATGACTTTTACCTTGAGTAGTTTTCTTGTTTTTCTGTATCCCAAGAGGAAATGTACGCATTCCCCTGGAGAGCTATCACATGACCTGAATTGGGACAACAAATGACAATGTACAGGCTAATAAATTGGTCTATTAATAAGCTTGTTGGATTGTTTGCTTTGATATTTACATTGCATAAAGTATTTTATATACAAATGTTTAATACTCACAAATCATTCTGCCTTCTGGTATATTATGGTATATTATAACTCGTCACGAGTTATAATTAACAATTATTCGGCGAAGTCGATATTGGTGAATATTCCCCGAGACGAATATCAACTGAGCGTGAGGTGAATAATTGTTTTAGTATATACGACACGAAAACCTGCTTTTGGGAACTGCATTTTGTTGAATTTCTAAAATTTCCGCATCGGAATCAATCGCGAAACGTGAATTTTCATTTTCCATTTTGTTTCAAAATTATCCCGAGTTTGGTAAGGTGGATATTGCTCATTAGTATAAACCAACTAGTGGACTATTTCAAATCCTACATTCTGATTGGCTACGCTACTATAGGTCTATTTGTGATAGCCCATGGTAGAGAAAAACCGCACGCATTTTCACGAAATAATAAAATTTCAACTTCAATTTGTTTCTTTCTATTCTTTTCTACTGTCCGACTAATTAGTTTATACTAAAACAATTAGACCTCTCGCCCTCATGGGCTACGAATTAAATAGCCCATTCGGCTGCGCCTCATGGGCTATTTAACAATTAGACCCGCAGCCCGAATGGGCTACGAGTCAATAGCCCATGAGGCGCAGCCGAATGGGCTATTTATCTCGTAGACCATGAGGGCGAGAGGTCTAATTGTTTTAGTATAGACTAACTAGTCGGACAGTAGAAAAGAATAGAAAGAAAGAAATTGAAGTTGAAAAACGTTGTTATTTCGTGAAAATGCGTGCGGTTTTTCTCTATGTTTTTTTTTTATTTTTATTTTTTTATTTTTTTTATTTAAACAATATTTGGGCTTTACGTTTGCCCCAAGAGCTCTAAGCTCATCGTGGGGGCTCACGTGAATTAATTTATACAATGTTGACCACGAAGAAGCACATAACAAACACAACGATAAAGGCAATAGAAATAAATAAAAACTAAGATAACAAATTACATCTCTTAATTAAAACGGCCAGATTGGCATATGAAAGTCCTTACGGCAATAAAGATAACAGCATTAGCTTTGAAATTCAAAATTGTTAAACCGTTCAGTAAAACATCTACTCTTTTAGATAAATTAAGTGATGACCAGGCGTTGCCGGCACTCTGCATAACGGAGGTAAGCATTGTCACACGTAGAGCAGCAAAACGAGGGCAAATCATCAACAAATGTGTAACATCCTCCTTGGACGCACCGCAAGCACAAGAAGGTGACGGTACACAATTAATTAAATAAAGATAATAATTCAAACCACAATTCTTGAGTCTCAGTCTAGTATGTAAAATAGATAAATATCGATCCCCTAAATAAAAAAGTTTATTAACAGGAGATACGTAATTTTTTTTACAAATAGACCTATAGTAGGGTAGCCAATCAGAATGCAGGATTTGTAATAGTCCACTGGTTGGTTTATACTAATGACTCGTAGCCCATTCGGGCTGCGGGTCTAATTGTTAATTATTCCGAGATAGCGAGCCAATCAAATTACATGATCTACGTAGGTTTCCGTGTTGTATATACTAATAAATATTATATCTTCACAATAACTGAATTCAGCTTGCTTCTTCGACTTTGTGGTTATTGTTTTGTTCTATCCACTTCTTAGTGCATGTCCTCACTCTCATTCATTATCAAGAAGCCTGGCCATCCTTCATGTAGGACGACACGAATTGCTACCAAATTGTATTCTATTGTATTGTGTTGCGTTGTATTGTTGTATTGAATTGTATTGTGTTGTATTTTATTGTATCTTTGGTAGAAATTCGTGTCGTCCTACATAAAGGGATTGCCAGAAGATTTTGATTTGTTTTACTCCATGACTTACGCGCCATCTTGGATTTTTCAAGGCGCATAGAAACCCCTGGGTACGACTTGTTCCCAGGGTCTTGTCGGATTCGCTTCATAAAAGATGCTAGCTGCAAAATGTTTTGTACTATATAAAATATACCATGTAATAGATCAGGTAAGTGCGAACGGCAGAAACGGTTCACACGTTTTCTACTTAGTTTAGGGTTCGTTGTGTTTTTGTAGGCGAATAGACGTATCTTCGCGCCAAAATCCGGCGTGGGAAAACTCGCGGGATGTTGCAAGTAGATAGGGCCTGGGGCAAAGTTATTTTCAGCGACATGCCGGGAAGGGAAAAAGAAAATGGGCCATTCCATTTAAAATCCGCTCTCCCCCTATTCAGGGGGGTGTGCAACACACTTGCCTATTGAAGGGAGGGGGGGGGGGGGCAGCCGGTTAAAAAACACGAAATGAAAGGAGGTTCAGCAATATCCGGAGGGCCTTTCATGCTCTTTTCCAAGGGGGACTAAATATGACAGTATCCAAGAGGGTATTCCTAACAAATCTACCACAGGGGGCCCAGAAGTGAACCCCTCAATAGGGGAGGAGCGGATTTTAAATGTGGTATGGCCCAATTCTTGTTTTTTTCATTATCTTCGGACGAGAACGAGTATGAAAAGCTGCTTAGTTGAGGGCACATGTGTTACTGGTATTGAAGACGAAGTTGGAGAGGATGCTATTCCCGGCGTGGTTTCCCTAACGTTCAACATTAGGGAGGAGGTCAAAACAATGGTCCTGGCTAGGGACCCAATTTTAGGGGGTGGGGTATGAACCGCCACCACCAACCTTTTTGGATAGTGAGGTAGGGAGGTTGTACCCGAGACCCACCACCTTTTGGGGGCTGGTGAGAGAGCCGGGGGTTGTACCCGAGACCCACCACCTTTTGGGGGCTGGTGAGAGAGCCGGGGGTTGTACCCGAGACCCACCACCTTTTGGGGGCTGGTGAGAGAGGGGGTTGGTTCAAGTTCAAGTTTCAAGTTCAAGTTTATTTCACACTATTTTTCTTTTTGAATTACAATAAGGGAAATATGATTAACTAAACATATATATATATAATAGATAAGGTAAATTAGAGTATGAGATGGGAGTGGCAGTGCACAGTGGACAAAGTAGCCTGGAGGCTTTCGAGTTATTCACTGTTTTAAATAAATTTAGGCTTATATGTTATAGTATGGTGGATAGCTGATATTAGTGAGTAGAGATAATGTTGTACAATGACGAGTTGAACTTAAGTTTGCTTAAAAAAGAAAAAGAAATCACACACAAGTAAAGAAAAAAACAAGAAAGACCAAAAAAAAAAAAGAGAGAAAGAAAGTAAATACGATAAAGGAGAAATTTATATGGAAATAGCTTATATGATGTATCATTGATTTTAAAGATTAGGATTAGGAGGGACTCTGGAGTTTGAGAAGGTAGGATTTATTTAGTTTCTTGAATTGTTTCGTGTTTGTTGTTTGCTTAAGCTCAAAGGGGACGGATTCCCATATTTTACAGGCTGTATATTTAAATGTAAATTTTCCCATGTTTGTTCTTACATTTTGGCAATAAAGATTATTTTTGGCAGCATATCTTGTGTTGTAATTGTGTATATTGGTAACTGGAGTTAGGAAATCATGGAACACAGATAGCGTATCATGGATTACGAAGAAGCTTATGTGCAAATGTACAAATTTTTAGTTTGATAAGTATGTTTTCAAATTTGAGAATGTTAAGAATTTTAAAATATGGATTAGCTGATTCTTTGTTATTGGCAAAAAAAATGCTATGGACACATTTATTTTGTTTAGTGTATAATTTTCTAAATTAGTGGTATATGTGTTTCCCCAGCTCATTGACCCATAGTTCAGATAAGGATATATGAGGGTGTAGCATAGTTGCGTCAACATAAGTAATGGCGTAGTTTGTATAGTATTCCTAAATTTTTGGCTATTTTACTATTTACATGTGCTATTTGGCTTTTCCAGTTAAGATGTTCATCTATGTATATCCCTAGATATTTAATGTTGTTTTTTCTTTCTATATTTTGTAAATTTATTTCAATTGTTTTCTTTTGCGGGGAAGTGATTATCATATTTTTTTTTTCACGTTTACAGAGAGTTTATTAGCAGTACAATAGTCAAAAACTTTACTCAATTCAGTATTCATTGAATACTGAATACGGTTGTACCCGTAGACCCACCACCTTTTTGGCTGGTGACTGAGGGGTTGTACCCGAGACCCACCACCTTTAATTTTTGGCTGGCGCGCCGGGGAGGGGTTGTACGCGAGACACCCACCACCTCTGAGGACTGTTTTGACTGCCTGGCTGGCTAGAACGACCAACATATGTTATTAAACTACGACGACCGCTCAGATTTTAAAAGATCCAAGGATGGCAACGCTGAGGATGACGTGATTGGAATATGGTGGTAAATTTTGCAACTTTTTTTAGTTATTGTAAAAAAGCCGATTGTAAATTATTGTAATATTTTTAAATTATGGCAACACTAACGTTATTTGGAACAAGCATGATCCAAATAAAAGCATTATGTATGTATGTATGTAATTAGTAAAAGCTTTTTTATTTTTCTCTCACTTTAACTGGGGCCTCTGTGGAATTGATATCCGCGCGAGGAATGAAAAACAACAGACTGCTGGTCAGCTCTGCTTGCAGACTCGGATTTCAAGATGGCGGACGCGTATGAGTTACATTGTATTTCGGCGTTTGAGAGCCGGGGCAAAATTTGATAGAAAAACTTACAAAGAAGGTCTAGACAAGTTCAAGGTGAGTGTTGATTGTTCCATTGATGTGTCATAGTTATTTTGGAGTTTTGAGAGTAGTTTGGCGTGCTATGATTGTGACTTCAAACTTCATCGTAAACTCAACTTTCCCTTCCATATTTGCCATTGAGTTCCATGAATTAAGTTGTTCTTGTGTCCGAATTGCTGAGTCCAAATCATTTTTGTATGTTATTTTAAACATGAAATTTGAAATAAGCTTTAAGTTTAATAATCGAGGAAATACGGTAATTACTGTACCGACTACCGGTAAGTTAAATTAACATTACTTTACCACGAGGTGCTTTTTCCGCGTGAAATTACTTCATAGTCATACTTTCCCACATAAACAAAAAAAATGGAAGCATATATTGATTCTCGTGCACCGAAAAGTAAACACCGCAGACTTCGAGCATGTTGTTGAATTAACTATTAAGGAACAAACAACAACAGCTGATTTAGCTGCCAGAAAACACAACCTTGCAGGCCTACAGAAACTTGAGAATGGCCTACAGCATTTACACAAAGAACGGGGGGGGGGGGTGGAGTTTACAAATTTAGCCTGAATTTCAGCTGTCTCCTCTGGTTCGTTCCTCCCCAGAGAGACGTCTGAATTCATTCAACGATAACGCCATCCAGTGGTAGTGATCTTTGATCGACAATAATGCCATCACCTGGTAGTGATCTTTGATTGGTTCATATTTTATAATTTTGCATAATTATCATCATTAACTCATCAGAGAAGACAGCAGGATTTTTTGTTTCTGTAGTTGATCGTTGATAAGTTTCAATGGAGTGTTTCTCTTTGGCAAAGACCTTAAATTCGTAAGGAAAACAACTGGAAATGGATTTGCAAATGTACAAAGGTAATCTCTCCCTGTCTCGAACCAAATGGTTGATCGAGAGACTTTACTAGTAAACGGAACTGAGACGAAGGCCTGAAATATTACTGAACGATTTGTTGCTTCAAAAAGGTTTTCAGTGACAGCTACATTTAAGAGGCACTTGAGAAGCAAATGGGATATTGTACATTGTAGATAGGTAGGGTCTTAATTTTGACATAATCTCAAATAATTTCTCAAGGCGAGAGCTTTGGTTTTGTGATCTAACAAACTCTTTACAGCCGCCGTGGTAGTTTTATTTGCATAAATTAAAATTAATCCGATTTGATATCACTGGACGGCATTATCATGGAATGAATTCAGATGTCTCTCTCTGGAGGAACGAACCAGAGGAGATGGCTGAAATTCAGGCTATTACAAATTAGGAGTCTATCGTTTATTACATCCTTTGGGGGGGGTTACAAATTTAGCCTGAATTTCAGCCGTCTCCTCCAGTTCGTTCCTCCCGAGAGAGACATCTGAATCATTCGACGAGAATGCCATCCAGTGACATCACTACCAGAAAAACTGGTAGTGATCTTTGATTGGTTCATACATATATTTTGTATTTTATACAATATGAAGGACTGTAATGAAATTTCATACTTTAAGTACAAACTAAAGTGTTTGCTTTGGGAGGAGTTTTAATCAAATTGAAATGACTGTACATATATACTTAAATTTTAAATTATTAGTAATATTTTTAAATGGTCTTATATACAGTACATGTATATAATTATTATTGATTTTTAGTACAGGGTTGATCGACTCGGGGCTTTTCAGTATCTAATCACAATTGGGGAGTTGTAATAAAATTTATTATTATTATTATTTCACATAATTATCATAAGTAACTGATCAGAGAAGACGGCAGGATTTTTTGTGGTTAATCGTTGAAGAGATTCGATGGAGTGCTTCTCTTTGGCAAATACCTTAAATTCATTAGGAAAACAGCTGGAAATGGATTGAAAGTGTCCTGCAAAATAACTGGCCAGCTGTGCTGTAAACATGTATGCTTTTTCACGTCACCAGTCGCGTTGATAATCGATCATTCATTTGCACTCAGTCACTGGTAAAACTGTCACTACTCTCTTCAAGCAACTGTTCTTTCCTGTAAAAGAGTCTTCGAACTTCTTTGTAAATTCTCCAAATATCCTTTGATGCTTTTCTACTTTTCTGCTGCATTATTTACAAAGGTTCTCTCCCTGTCTCGAACCGAATGGCAGATCGAGAGACTTTACTAGCAAACAGAACTGAGACAAAGGCCTCAAATGTTACTGAACGATTTGTTGCTTCAAAAAGGTTTTCACAGCATACATTGTACATGTACATTTAAGAGGCACTTGAGAAGCAATTAAATGGGATGTAGATAGGTAGGGTCTTAATTTTGACATAATCTCAAATAATTTTTCAAGGCGAGAGCTTTGTTTTTGTGACCCAACAAACTCTTTACAGCCGACATGTCAGTTTTATTTGCATAAATTAAAATTTTAATCCAATTTGACATCACTGGACGGCATTATCATCGAATGATTTCAGACGTCTCTCTCGTGAGGAACGAGCCAGAGGAGACGGCTGAAATTCAGGGTATTACAAATTAGGAGTCAATCGTATATTTCATCCTTGGAGGGAGGGGGGTAAAAGTTTTGGAGTTGTACATTTTTCTGGGGGGAGGGGGGTCATTTTTTGGCATCAACAAAATAAAACAGGGGTAATTTTTTCTGACATGTTATTGTCTAGACTTCGATTTAAAAACCTGAAAATTCTGCATCAGCATTCCTACAAACATTTTGTATTGAGTGAGAAACATAGTGCATCCTATACATGTAGCATGGCTGATGATTGATATTACAATTTTTTACAAAGATCACAGGAAAACGCAAGTGTGGCATGAATATTGCATGTTGAGAGAAAAACCAAACATTTGTACAGGCTCAAGAAATCTTAAAACTGCTCTCCTTTCCATGAAAAACCGAGAGCTTACATGTACATTAAAATACCCCACTGAATTTCCAAAGAGTAGGGTTTTCAAACTCATATTTAAAAAAATTAACCTGAATATCTGCATGGTTTTTAATCACCTGCATATTTTTATGGCTTCTTTCAGCCACCAGTATGTACAGCACAATATCTCAAGTGGATCCAAAAGTATTTCTGAGGCTCTGGATTTCTTTGAAAATAATGAAAAAGAAACAACACAAGAATCAACTACAAGTGAACACCAGTCAAGAAGTAAAGAACCTTCCAAGCTAAAAACAGGTGTAGCTGATGTGAATGGGAAGACTTCAATTTTGTCAGGTTAGTTTTTGATATTTAAGCCTGGTTTACACTAGCAGTGCAAGCAGAAGTGCAAACAACGTCATGAATGCACAAACACAGTAATGTACATGTACATGTATTGATCATTAGGAGTGCATATTCTCACAATTACAGCACAGTCTGTCTGCATATTATGTTTCTTGTGCTTATTTTATATGCTTGTATTTAATTGCCAGCAGGAACCTGGCTTTACAGAGTGTGTTTTGGTAAGGTTTATTAAAGGGAGCTGTGAGTGTGAGGGGAATAGACTTTGAGGTAAAATGTGCCAAGTGTTGGTACATGTACATGTAAGTGGTTGGTAAAATTGTGTTGACAAGTGGTTGGTAAAATTGTGTTGGTAAGTGGTTGGTAAAATAATGAAGGTACATGTAAAATTGTGTTGACAAGTGGTTGGTAAAATTGTGTTGGTAAGTGGTTGGTAAAATAATGAAGGTAAAATTGTGTTGACAAGTGGTCGGTAAAATTGTGTTGGTAAGTGGTTGGTAAAATAATGATGGTAAAATTGTGTTGACAAGTGGTCGGCAAAATTGTGTTGGTAAGTGGTCTGTAAGTGGTTGGTAAAATAATGATGGTAAAATTGTGTTGACAAGACAGTGGTCTGTAAAATTGTGTTGGTAAGTGGTCTGTAAGTGATTGGTAAAATAATGATGGTAAAATTGTGTTGACAAGTGGTCTGTAAAATTGTGTTGGTAAGTGGTCTGTAAGTGGTTGGTAAAATAATGACGGTAAAATTGTGTTGACAAGTGGTCGGTAAAATTGTGTTGGTAAGTGGTCAGGTGCTTGCATCTTGATACACGATGAAACTCCACATGAAGAATGCATCTTGATCTCCAATCAAATGACAGATGAATCTTGATCTACAATGAAACACCAGATCAAGTTTGCTCCGATGAGTCCAAAAACTGATCAAGTCACTTGCATTTTAATAAGCGTTACATCACAGGAATGGTGAGAGGTAAAGGAAAAGAAGGAAATAGAAATCCACATCTGGAGTGTGATTCGAACCTTGCTTGCAACCGGCAGCTTGTCCTCTGTCTTGTCCACTACATTATCAGTCTGTTTGTTGAAATGACCATGAGAAAATAACAATCACAACCCTTGTAGTCTATAATTGCATGCAATAAAATACCAGGCAAACAATTCTTCCTTATAATGATCTAATAAGATGAAAACATGTATTGTTTGAGAAGCCATTTCTCAAACTCGTTCTTTGTGTTTCATCAGGGTTCCAAACACCTCGAAAGCAATGGATCCCTCAGGCTTCCCCCCTCAGGATCCATTGCTTTCTCAGTGTTTGGAACCCCTGATGGGGAAACACAATAACTCATTTGAGAAATAGTACATGTAACATCAGAACATGTATTAACTTGATTAATAAGTATAGGTAATCATACGGTTTCGAGTGCAATTTGGGATTAATTTGCAGGAGTGAGTTTTTCAAAGAATTTGAGCTCTTTGAAAAACACACGAGTGAAAATTAATCCCAAATTTCACGAGAAAACCATATGATTACTTATTAATAATATACATGGAAAAAAATGTCAGGAAGTGATATTGGCGAGTCATGTGACAAAGTAATTTATTCAGTCAACAAACCGTAATAGTTCACACTTTCTGACTTCTGGTTTCCCTCATGCCCAAACCCTAGGATAGCAGTAAATCTGTAATTGTATTCTGTACAGTGTTAACCCTCAGGTTAGTGATTTAACCCAGGGATTTAAGGTATCTGCACCGGCAAAATTTGTATATTTTGAGAAAATAATTTAAAAATCTGACATGCTCTGTGTGTGTTTAAAGTACCCTAGACTAACTTGTTATGAATTGTAGTTTTCATTTCGTTATAAATTTCAGGGGGTCGGATCAAAGGTGTTAATGAAATTAATTTTGTTTATTGAGCTAAAAAAAAAATTTTTTTCTCAAAAGCAATAACTCCTAATTCGAAAAACTCTTCTTAACGCATGATATATAATTTATATTTCTTAGAAAAATAGAGCTTTATATTTATTTTCTCGTACGTTAAACTTAAAAATTCGAAACATCGGCACAATTTGTCCAACAACGTGCGTTAAGACAACGTTAGTTCTAAGTTATGTCGTTTTACTGTTCGTCAAATCTTTTCATCTAAGACGTAATATTTCCCAAGAATTTTACGTTTTCCCTTCCTATACTTAAACTGTGAAGTCGTAAAGAGTCGATTTGGGTCACAAAACTGGGCAAAATCGCTGAAATTCAACGTAAATTGAACCACAACATCATTCGATCTTGATTCCGCCATCTTGCTTTGTTCTACCGCTGTACAAAACAACAGTAGCCAAGAAAATACCTATTTTTACGACCCCTACCCCCGTCAGGATGTGTTTGTTGATCCGTTGTCAAGGCATGCCCCACGAGCTCAAGCATGACTTCCGGTACCTTTGTACGCATAGTCAATAATTAATCCGCTGTCCAAATGGGGACTTAGACCTCAAGTAAATACTGTGTCGAAGTCGATCGATGGCGTTTCTTCCGAATATGATATATAAACAAAAAGTAAAGAAAAAACAAGTCTCAGCCAATAACAAATGAAAGGAAGAAAAGAGGTATTGGTTCTTCCCCAGAAATGGGAAGCAGAGGCCGTGCAATTGCCTTTGTCAGCCTCGCTCGCTATCGTTTGTTTCATCGCGGAAACGTGCTACGACATGCATGATATATTTTTGAATGTGTCTTGAACAGTCCTATCATGAGTCCTCATATAGCGGGTAGTGTTTTTTTGACTACGTACCAAGCCTTGGAAAGAAGAATTGTAAGGTTTTATTGTTGTTTTATATATTTAGTTATGCAGTTGAAAGTTGATATGTATGATCGATCGAGGCACGACAATTTATTCTCACAAACTGACAAAGCTTGTTTATAAGAACTTATGAAGGATCTTATAAATATATCGGTGAAGTTATGAATGAAGTACACTTCAGCGTTAAATTGAAGTACAATTCAGCGTTAAATTACTCAGAACCGTCTTCAAGTCTTGCAACCCCAACCTTTCCGCTATCTTGGTTTTGTCAGAGATATGGGCAATTAGTCTTCGCTAGTAACCGACCCAGTCTTCCGCTCGTTTATCAGCTGCAACTTCCGGTCAAAGACGTGATTTTAAAAGCGTTTTGCAACGTTCAGATTAGGAGTAAGTGAAAAAAAAACTATTGAAAGTGATATTAGATGTAATAAACTATAATATACATGTACCCGAAAAAGAGGAATTTTAAAGGACCTAAATTTAGCCGGTGCAGATACATGTACCTTAACCCAGTGCTTAGTCCTTTGCTTCAAACAACCTGACCCAGGCCTTTATAGCCTGGCATACCCACCTACTCCAGCATAGCACCCTCCAAAATTAATCAAACCTGTGAAAGCTAGTGCACAATATTTGTTTGCTGTATAGCAGGGATTTTAATAGAAGCCAGCTTAGTCTGCTGGTTCTCCAGTACATGTACATGTAGCTACATCATGTTGACTAGGGCCTAATGTATTGTTTCTCATGTCTTTCACTTGTATCCTTTGAACTGATCATCATGGTATGGTTGTCCTATTACTACAACATGTATTTATAAGCATTAATAGATTTTAATAGAAGACGGCTACTGCTGGTTGTCCAGTGGCTACGTCATGTTGACTAGGGCCTAATGTATTGTTTCTCATGTCTATCACTTGAATGTATCCTTTGAACTGATCATCATGAGTAGAGGGAAAAGGCCGATTCTGGCGCAGTTTTCTGGCGCATTGGCAATACTGGCGCAGCGCCAGTAATGACAATTCACCAGACAACTTCGCCAGAAGTCTGCCTTTTCCATCTACTGTTAATTTATTCAGCCTGTCTGATACTTAATGAAATTATTATATAGTTATCCAATAAACCGGTTTAAAGTGGTATTCAGGAATGCAGTTAAAAGTGGATTTCCAAGAAACCGGTTTAGAATGGAATTCCAGGAATGTGACCACGTGATCACCTCGTGATATTGACCACGCGATCACCTCGTGACCTTGACCTTGACCTTATTTTAATATACTCAAACTATATAAGTAGGTGATGTTTAATAATAATATTGAAATGGAGGGAATCATAAAAGGATACAAAGATATCAAAAAAGTAAAGTCTAAAAAAGAAGACGAATTAAAAGAAGTAAGAAAGGATATTTCCTCAGCATCTAGATCCATGGAGAAAGTAGGAAAAAGTAAGAGAAAAGGAAAGAAAGAGATTATGGTACGAATTAAGGAAGATTTAGAGATAGGATTAAACGATGAAAAGATTCTGGAAGAAGAATTAGAGACTATCGAAATAGAATTGAAGGACTTCATAGAAGAACATAATCTAGGCACTACACTAATTAATAAAAGTAGTAAACCAAAAGATGAATGTATGCCACCAAAGAGTAAACCAAATGACAAGCATACATTATCAAAGAGTGACACCGCATCCTTAGAAAAAGTAGTAATAAAGGATAATGAAATGAAAGTAGTGAGGATGCTTATGGAAGGATACAATAGAATGATAGAAAGAAGGGATGAACTTAAGTATAAATTATCAGAACTAAGTAATGGTATTTACGAGCTCAATAAATATTTATCATATCAAAAGAAACAACCAAAGGATAAGAGAGATAAAGAAAAAATAATAGAAAGTATAGAACGAAGAGAGGAATTCGCATTTGCTTATGATGATATTGAGTTTGCTTATGATTTAAATAATAAATTAATAAATGAGCATATTAGTGTATTTGGTTTAGATGTTATATCTAGTGGTCTATCAGTAAGAGATTTATATAGGGAGGCTAGACAGTTAAAACTAATGGAGCAAGAAGAAAGGAATCGATACCATGAAGAAAAGCAACAACATGAACACTTAGAAGAAATGATTAAGGAAGAGCAACCTAAACCACGAAAGCAACAACTCGAGAAAAAGGAACAACCTAAACCACGAAAGCAACAACTCGAGAAAAAGGAACAACCTAAACCACGAAAGCAACAACTCGAGAAAAAGGAACAACCTAAACCACGAAAGCAACAACTCGAGAAAAAGGAACAACCTAAACCACGAAAGCAACAACTCGAGAAAGATGAACGATATGAAGAAGACAATCAATCTGAGGAAGACAATCAATCCGAAGAAGAGATGGAGCAATCTGAAGAAGATGATCAAATTGAACTGATAGACCAAATCGAGGAAGAGCAATCTGAAGAAGACAATCAAATCGAACTGATAGAACAAATCGAGGAAGAGCAACCTAAGAAATCTGAGGAACAACTTAAGAAAGACAAACGAAATGCACGAGTTAGACAGCGCAGGAAAGAGAAACGACTTGAGGAAGAGCAAATCGAACAACCCAAACAATTAGAGCAAATCGTACTACACAATCAAGAGACAATCGAACAGTTAGAGCAAATCGAACGACTCGAGCAATTAGAGCAAGGCCTACTACCCAAACAAAAGACATTTGAACAATTCGAGCAAATTGAACTAGACAATCAAAAGGCAATTGAACAGTTAAGACAAATTGAACAACCCAAACAAGAGATAATCGAACAACCCAAACAAGATCTAATCGAACAATTTAAACGAGAGCAAATTAAGCAGTTAGAGCGAATCGAACAATTTAAGCAAGAGCAAATCGATCAACTAAAGCAAAAGCAAACTGAACAATTAGAACGACTTGAACAACTAAAGCAAGGGCAAGATAGACAACTACGAATTATCAAGCAGTATAAGTAGAATTTAATCTTTCCATTTTCTAAATTTAGAAATGGAAAGATTAAATTCTACTTATACATCAGATGCGTTATACTATTTCGACATGTGTGAAGAAGAAGATGATGAACCAACGAATACGAAGTGTACTGAAATAGTAAGGGACAAGCAAAAAGGCATAGATGTCTGCATCAAATGTGGTCAAGTGCAAGGATACATCCTAGATAACAATCCTGAATGGACTACGTACGAAGGAAACGATAGTTTAGGTATGAATAGATGCAGTGGACCAATCAATGTACTCTTACCCCAATCATCTCTCGGTACGAGTATCAGTGGTAACAAATATGGTAAACTACAAACACTAAATAGATGGTTACAAATGCCATATAGAGAGAGGAGTCTGTATATGGTTTTCAAAGATATCGAAGAGAAATGTAGAAGCATTGGTATTCTAAAATGTATTGTGGATGATGCTAAAATTATTTTCAAAGAAATAAATTCACAATACTATTTAAATGATGCTAATGTAAAGAAGAGTGTCATTATGAGAGGAACGAATAGAAAAAGCGTAATTGCAAATTGTGTTCTCTTTGCATGCAAAAAGAATAATAGCACTAGATCATCGAAAGAAATAGCTATACTATTTAAACTAAATCATAAAGATATAGCAAAGGGATACAAGGTCTTTACGAAATTAACTAAAAATATTAAATCCTTTAGAAAATTAGACTATAGCTCTCCTGATGACTTCATTCCACGATTCTGCAAGATCCTTAACTTTAAACAAGAACTCATAGATCAAGTTGTGAAAATCACAAGAAATGTTCAAAAGCTAAATATCGCAATAATGCACACGCCACTTTCTATAGCTATTGGATGTATCCTATTAACAATAAATATGAATAATTTAGCAATTACAAAGAAAGAGATAGCTAATAAGTTCTTAGTGTCAGAAACCACTATATCTAAAGTTTACAAAGCAATAGAGCCATATAGAAATGAGCTTGTATGACACTTAAAGAGACGACGTCATAATGTATTATTGAGATGAATGATAATAAAGAAATACCTCCTATTGATGAAGTCATCATTAATGGAAAGATTAGAGATTACTCATTCGTTAAAGATAATCATAAGAATAAGAAGAGCGTAAAAACTACCAATTGTGATACGGATAAAGTAACATACTTCAATAGTATGTATGCTATTCAGCAACATCTTGGAATTAATGCTGGTATAGTCAAGATGGTTTGTGAAGGATTGAATAATTGTAAAAGTGGTATATCAAAGATAGACAAGTGTAGATATGCATTTGAATATGTAGAAAGAGATGAACTACCAGAAGATTGTAAGAAATCGTCTTATGAACGAAAGAAAGAGAAATTGCCAGAATCTGAACTAAAGGAAATGCGAAAGTTGATAAGTAAGGAATGGCGACAAAGAGAATACGTTTGTCCTGATTGTAATGCAGTAATAAAGAATGGTAGTAAGTACGTTCACAAGAAGAGACACTTAGGCAAATAGATACCAACCTACTCCTGCTGCTGCTATTGTTAGTACAATTAAATTAGTTTCATGAGAGGACGATGCAAGTGTTATTTGTGGTTTCTTTATTATAGGCTTCACTATTGGTTTATTTCCATATTGGTGTGGCAGTTTGACTTTACCTATATTATGTTTTAATACTATAGGTTCTACTTTTTTATTTACTGAGTCGTTAGCTCCAAATGTCATATCATTTGTAGCTTTCAATAATTTGTTATTGTATCCTACCACACTTTGCGTATTTATGATGAGATTAGATGGCATCAACCATATTCCTGGAGCAATGGCTAAGTCTAGTCTCAATTTTGCTCCTTGAACAGCTAATTGATATCGTTGTATACTCATTGATATGTTACCTTCAATTACAGCGCTTTCAAAAAGTGATAGCATTTCCTGTTGTGTCTCAATGGCACTTCCACCAGTACCAATAATACTTGATCGTGTATCCACTTGTGAACCTAATATGCAGTAAACAAAAGCCTCTGCCGATCTATTTAATCTACCCATACCAGCTGTTGTTAATCCACTATCTTCATTTGGAACGAACCAAGAATATTGTTTACCATCATGATCATCATTACGAATAAATGAAATGAGATTTCCTTGGTCAACCTTACCACCCTCATCAGAGAATAGTTCTCCATCTGGGCTGGGATATAAATTAGCATCTATATCGTATCCACGAATTTCATGAACATTTTCATAACCAGAACCTGAATAATATAGAAATATATCACCAAGTCCATTATTGCGTCCTCCTTTCCACCTGAAGTCTGGATTGGAAGGAATATCGAATTCATTACATAACCGTTCGAAAGTAACCTTACTATAACGGTTATTTGTTTGATTGAAAATATGATCATCTGGTAATGGTGTTCCCAGTTCATATAGGATTCTTCGTATAGTATAGTAAACATGAAACTTGATGAATCCTTGAACAACTGGAGGATACTGTTCTTGTAGACTTATTCCACAACCAGAAGTAGCACACCATACAGCAAAGTTTAATTGTTGTGGCCAATATCCAAAGTCGGGCTTACTCAACCAACGTCTTGACTGTTTAGCAGATTTGAAAGTCACTGTACAATCTTTGAAGATGTTTCTAAACTTTATGATAAAGTACTGAGTTGGGGAAACGTATATCTTCATTTCTTTCAATGATGGTGCGATGTCTAAAGCTGTTTGTGTAAATGAGATTCCAGGGATTGGATACTTGTGTGTAGTTGGTAATAAGGAATCTGGAAATGATGTTGGTGGTTCTAGAGCTATTCTCATAGCCTTCTTATCAGCATTCGTTAGAGAACTAGGATCATCAATGAATTTCTTATCACCCCACATACCATGATCCATAATTGGTCCTTTGAAGTATACGTTATAATAAGTAGTACCATATTCTTCAGTGGCTTCCTTATAGAATCTACTTAGGTCAGCATTAGGATAGCGTTGTTTGAAACTATTCCATACTTCAATCAATTTCGTCATATTTATGATATGAGACAATGTTTTATATCATTTAGTATTTTTCATATCTAAATTTATGAATGAAACCCCCATAAGGTGTTACATCATAGGAGTGTGTTATTTCTCTAGTTGTTTTAATAGTTCCTGTTTTACTTCCTCTCGTATCTTCTGTGTATCGGTTTTCTCTATAGTATTGGTTCTTTTTTTTAATTCCTCTTTTCGGGTATTTTGTCGGATCTCACCTTTCAAGTCTTCATACTTGTTGAATTCAACCATGATCAATTCGAATTCTGTATCGCTGATCTTGTTATCGTTTAATACTTTCGATACTAGGTCACGTATTGTGTTTAGTTTTGCTTTACCTAGCATTACTGTTTTTTCATGTTTGGACACCTTCTTAGTTAGAGCTTTAGTAGCTGTTGCAGAAGAAGCTGAAACTAGACCACACAAACCACCAACTACTCCTACTGGGAGTCCAATGACAGCACCAAACCCTGTCAAAGAAGTCGCTACTGCAGAACTCGTTAAGATAACTGAAAGTAAGCCAGCACCTACAGAAAGATTGTGTGTTATTCCTCGTATTCTAACGTATTTCTTTCGTACCTTTTCATAATATTTTATTTCAGCTCCTAATTCTGATAGGACCGTATTTACTTTATGAAGTCTAAAGTTTTCTCCAGTGACTTGTAGTGGTATATCTGGGTAAATCGAATCGTAGTCAACCATATGATTAATAGTAGCATCTTTCGTTTAAACGATTTCTAACACTATCCGCATTGGATATATATCAGAATTTATCATATTATGATTACTATCTGTTACCCATAAACGAATGCTATTAATATGATTGACCTCTCTAATGCTAATATTAGGAGAATTATTAGGATTGTAGGATGTCCTTTCTCCTTTTTTACTTAGTTCCAATGATGTTAATATTTGCGAGTATTTGGTTTCTTTTATAACTTGTGTTGGATTGATAAGGTCACAATGAATATATATGAAGTCAAAGCTCCTCATAATCTGAATCTCATTTCGAGACCCTGATTTTATGCTCCTATTAATAGTAAGTAACTTAGCTAGACTCTCATTTAGTATGAGATCTTCATTAGCAATGAGATAGGTCTTATCCCCTGATGTTTCTATATTGATTGATTTGAAAGTCAATGGCATCCTTTCATACATTAAAGCTACTAATTCTTTGATTGATTCTTTGGTAGGATTTCCTGGAGTGAAAAGCAATCTTACAATACCTCGTGCATTAGTGAGTGTACCGTCTTCTATGAGAACATTCAAATCGTTATAGAAATTACAGCTAATCAGATGAATGGATCTTCCAACTTCGATAGGATACTTCAAGTATATGGTCTCATCAGCTTTCATCTTTTCAATGTATAGTACTACCATTATACATGTATAATCTTTTTATCTTTCTAAATAACTTCTAACACGATCTGTATTGGAAATATTTTAGAACTCATCATATTATGACTACCATCTGTTATCCACAATCGTATGCTATTAACGTAGTCAACTTCTCTAATTCTAATATTAAGAGAATTATTAGGATTATAGGATATCCTTTCTCCTTTTTTATTTAGTTCCAATGATGTTAAGATTTGCGAATGTTCAGTTTCTTTTATGACTTGTGTTGGATCAATGAGATCACAATGAATATATATAGCATCGATCTTCATAATCTGAAACTCGTTTCGAGACCTTACTTTTAAATTCTTATTAATAGTAAGTAGTCTAGCTAGGCTCTCATTTAGTATGACATCAACTGTAGGAATAAAATAGGCTTTACCATTTGAAATTTCTATACTGATTGGCTTTTCACCAATAGAAATAGCATTACTTATAGCGATCTTAAAACTTTCTATAGTGTAGTCTCCTTGAGGAATACGAAGTCTTACATTACCTTGTGTATCAGAAACTATACCTTCACTCATAAGATCGTATAAATCATTAAAATTACAACTAATCAGTGAAATGTACCTCTTAACTTCGATTGGGTTCTCGAGATATATAGTCTCATCACATTTTATTTTTTCGATATATAATACTACCATTATACTATACAGTCTATCTTTTATTTTTATATCTTTCTACAAAATAAACAACTACAGCTACGATAAGAAGCCATGCATTTTTAGCCAAAAAGCTAATTACTTCCCCAGCTGTTCTAAAAATAAAGGATGCAATTGCTCCAATCATTCCAGGTAATAATTCACCTAATTTCTTTCCAATAGTTTTCAAACCATTTCCAATACCTTTTGCAACAGATGATAGTCCACTTGTTAGACTATTAACGATTACTCCAATAACAACCCCAACAGCTGTTAGGACAGCAATGACTGTAAAACCATATTTTTTGAATATAGCTTTTATACGATCTCTTAGAGACATGCGCCCTTCTATTACTTCATTCACCTGTTCGAGTCTATCGATCTCATCTGCTTCTAGTTCTATCTGTGCTCTAATTGATCTATTTAATCTATCTCTAACATTTTCGTCTTCAGTTTGAGTTATATCTTCCAGATCTTGTTCTAGTGCTCTAATCTTTCCTTTTCGTCTAGATATTTTTTCTTCGTTTCCAAATACTACTCTATCAGCTGTCATACCGAGAGAATCAGTAATCGTTGGGGGTAATCCCTCATTTATTTCTCCATCTGCAGTAATTAGAACATAACTCTTAGCACCTTTTCTAATTAGTCTTACTTCCACTCGACCCAAATCATCTAAGGTTGCTGTGAACTTGGATTTCACAGGATCGAAGTTGGGAAACAACGTTCTAATTCTTTCCCAAGCGCTATGGGTTCTATTTTCTCTAATAGTTAGTAGGTCAGTATTGTCGCCTTCTATGAATGACGTTTCTTCAGTGGTGTGGGTATGATGTTGAGTTGATGTCATTTGAGACATTTCGTGATATTCGTCATCGATATAACCATCGTTATCGTGATCATCATGATCATCAAAAGGATTCCGTTCATCAGGATCCACTGGGTCAATTTTCATTTCCATATTTTATAATATAGGTTATCTCTTATACCAATTTAGTAGCTACATATGTTATAGCCATAATACCACCTCCCACATAAGCCATTTCATATTGTTTCTGATTATTACTTGGTTTATAATAGTTAGATAATTGTGGTTCATTCAAATTGAAATCTGGATGTGTTTGAGCATATAGTCTAAAAGCGTTATCAGTCTCTTTGTCATTATCATCTGCATGGATTTTGTTTCGATACTTTTCTGATAACCAATCTTGATATTCTTGTCTTCTTTTCTGCCACTTACCCATATCGCGTTGATATTTTTCTAGAGCCTTATCGTGTCTAATTCGTTCTTCATCTGAATTGTTACCTGATAGGTACTTTGCTAGATAAGACCCTCCTACAAATGTCGTTGCATTTAGAATAGCTCCACCAATCATTATTGCTAAAGTTGCCATACTATACTATATAATATGTACATTTGTTAAAGTGACTTTGGTAATATCTTCTTATCTTCAAGATACTCTTTCAGATACGTACTTCCAGATAGTACTAGAACCCACTTGCCATAATTCGTGATACTTGATGAGGGATCATTTAGGAATGATTCTTTCATCATCTTTTTGCTTAGATAACCAACACCGGCTGAAAGTCCAACTATAACAGCAGCATCCGTAAATGTTTTAACAAGTTTATTTTCTACCATGATACTTACATATCTTACCATAGGTTTAAATCAATTCACTACATACCTATATTATGAATGGATGACTTTGTAGATGGCTTTATTTCTTCTATTATGTTAGGTTCTCCAACTTTATTGTTTCTATATCTAAAATACAAGTCTGTAGCAGTTAGGCCAATACCAACTATCGTTAATACTGTCGTAAATGATAACTCGGGTATGTAAGACTTAGGATCCACCTCATCCGTACTTACCTCTTTCTTAGCTTTCTTACGGTATTCTGCTAACTTCTTTCCAGCTTCGACCTTCTTAGGATCTTTCGGAGTTGGTTTCTTATTTTTTACCTCCTTAGTAATTTGTTCGATATAGTCATCATCAAATATCTTATCGTTCGACATATTATAAATAATATGTTTTAATGTTTAAACCAATTTGCTCTCAATAGTTGTCGAAATCTTAACGTGTTTTGCTATTTGAAGTAAACCACTTGCTAGAGCTACTATTCTACCCCCCTTCAATACTAAATATCCAGCGGCATTTGATAGTTCTTGTTTGACTAATTCATTGGTTTGCAAATCGTTGCATAATTCTTCATTATTATCTATAGTAACCATGTGGGAGATTATTTCCACAGTAGCTTTTATAGCGGTATCTACTAAGCCATTAGTGACCTTATTACCAACTATGACTTGATACCTATTATAATACTTCTCAACATCTTTTACTGACAACTTCTTAACATCACCAAGACTCATATTGACTCCAACGAATTCGTTGATAGTTCCCAACACTGCTAGGATTGCTAAGGATTCCCTTTTATCATCTATGTCTGTTGGGATTACTGTTGGATCCTTCTTGAATCTTACCTTCTTCTCTTTTGGAGCTTTTATTGGTTGGACATCTTCTTCATTATTATCGATATATTCTTCGACGATTGATTCCATATATTATAATTGTTAACTATTGTTTATGTATCCAATGAGTAAGATCCATATCCAACAATTAAGATGAAATCCGCGTAGTTGCTAAGCAGGAGAGTTGAAACGTATATAAATGCATCATTAATTTGCTTTGCAGTTGTTGCCCCAGTAATGATAATGGAACCACTTGTGAATACGAAAATGGATGTCTGCTTTCCTGCATCGTTATCGAGCTTAATATTGACACATGCATGCCTGTCAAGATTTAAAAAAACCTCGACGTCTCTTTCCACTAGGTAATCGCGTAGTCTTTGTCTATCTATTTGGAATCCAATATTCATCAAGCAATTGATCATGCTGATCTTAAAATCGTAGACATTATTAATGTTTAAAAGTTTTGGACAATCAACAAAAGGTTTCTTTCTCAATTCTATACACATTTTATTAAGAGCTTCAATAGTACCATTGATACTTTTACAACCTGTCATCTGTATTGATCCATTATTGAACAACTTCATGTTTATATATTTATCATCATAATTCGATCTTATAATAATGGTTATTTGATTTAGGAAACTCTTCTTAACCTTTTTCTTTTTATTCAGCAAAGATCTCACTTGCTGAATACCTTTATTATTGTAGTTGATGGAAACTATGGCATCCTTATTCAACTTTAGATATCTATATATATTCTCAGTATCGAATTTTACATTGAACTTGCACACTATTGTCATCGTACTTATGCTCAATTTATCATCTATAGTATCTAAACTTAGGAGGGAGTTTAACTCTTCTATTTTATTTATAGTCATCTCTACGATGAGAGATGACTATAAATAAAATAGAAGAGTTAAACTCCCTCATACTATTTGAGAGGAGCCTTAGTTCATGTTTATTCTGTGGAAGTACTTCTTATGATTTCTTAGTGTTTCACTTGTGCAGAATTTCCTATTACAATATTTACATCTTATTCTAATATCTTTTAGATAATCATTTAGCTCTTTTATTATTAGATCATAATCATTTGATACTAAACACTTGAACTCATTCTCTTCATACTTCTCTAATAAGTTCTTTTGTGAATTAGATAGGACGCCATTACCAGTGGGGGTCTTAAATTCGATGCATAAACCTTTGTAAGTTTTGTGACAATTATTTATTATAATGTCTGGTTGCCCTTTCATATATCCTTTCTTATAAGAATCGATTCGTTTAGTTGAACTATCTTGCAATTCACCCAATCCAGCTGTCATTATGACGTTAGGATAGAATCGTCTAATATAACTAACTACTTTTGTGTGCAGGTCGTACTCATCTTCTATCTTGAATGTTAGTGTGTTGGGATTGTCAAACATCTTATAATGTCCATACTTTCTGATAGATGGTAGGACTTTGGAGAATACCCATTTTTGGAATATTTTTGCTGAATCTAATTTAGATCCAAAGATGAGAGAGTATAAGCCAGGTTCTTTTATGAATATCATTTGTGGTTGCATGTTATACAAGGGGGTAACGAAACGGGACCCCCTTTGAAGAGCGGTGAAACGCCGCCCTTGTAGTTTTCTATATTCTATTCTATATTCTTCATCCACATGGTCTATTATTGCTTTCCTAGTATTTTCGTAACCCAGTGCTCTAGCAATATCTTTTCCTTTGAAATAAATGTTCTGCTTACTATCTACGAAAGCATCAATAGACATATTAAGTTCAACATTTTCGAATCTCTTGATTACTAGCGACATTATAATCATATGTATTAAGTATCTCCTTAAGTGTCTGTTGCATTAGGTATCTCAAGATAACACTGGAATGGATATCGTAAACAAAAACATATCCTAGAATACTTTTCAGACTTTAATAACTTTACGAATTTCTTACGATCTTCATTATCCATGTCTCCACCACACTCTTCAAATAATGTTTTAGTTGCCGTTTGACATGAACTATGAAATGCTACGACGCAAGCTACGTTTTCACGAAATGGTTTAGCTATTGAGGTTAGTTGTTGAGTTAATACCCAAACGGATATTCCTTCATGTCTACCTGAAAATCCTAGATTAATAAACTTATTAGATCTCTGTTTTAGATCCTTACTAAATGCGCAATCATCTAATATTATTAATGTATTAGTACCTGTAAATAATTGTTGGCAATATGATAGTAAATCATTTATCTCATCTACATTACTTGCATCAGGTGATAAAACAATAAATCTAGGATCACCTTTTGCAAATCCATGATATGTCTTATTATTTATATATGTTGGGCAAAATAGTACTATGTATTCGAATATATAACGAAAGGAGCCTCTAAGAAGATCTATTAAATATTTCGTCTTTCCACATTCTGTTGGTCCTGTAATGATACAGTGAAAAGGTGTCTTCAATTTTTCCATATACATATGTTAATACTCAATCTCTTAATACATAATTGATTGGAGTTCGTTATTCATAAGAGTGAATAGAGCATCAGCCACTACGAACATGTAACAGGTAACAGCAGAAGATCCAGACTTTCTCCTAATCTCTAGTCTTACACCATCTCGTGTGTTATTCAGTGTCAATCCTCCTCCATGAACATCGTTATCTGCAAAAGTTCTCAAGTCAACCCACATGCAAACTTATCACTAGCATAGAAGTCATTTTGTTTCACACCTTCTAATCCTGGAAAGCGCTTCCTTATAGAATCCCACAGATCTGATGGTAGCATACCTTTTGAGTATAGACGATTTGGCATTCCATCAATATCAACAATTACAGATGTAATCTTTGGGTTAGCAAACTTTTCAGAATCTCTTGTACCTGCAGCATACGTTTCCATAAACAAGAACAATACTCCTGTCATAGACCTACGTGGTAAATTAATATGTTCATTGATAACAACATCCGTTGTCTTGATATTGAATGTCTTATATAGAATTATATTCTCATAGAAGAAGCCTCTACCTCCTCGATATGTTGATGCTGCTTCACCTGCAAGTAATTCACTTGAAATACATGAATATTCCATTTCTATATTCGTAAGTTTATAATTAGGAGGTATCGTAGTATCTGAATATACTAACACGTCCGCAACTGGGGCTAGTGTAATCTCAAATATTAGTGGATGAGGTAGTGCCTTTGGATAGAATACTCCATGATTATTTAAAATAGAGTGGTCAAGTGGGATTTTATACTTAGTGCCGTGTATTGCTGCTAGAGCAGTATCCTTAGCAACATCAGAAGGCTTATCACCAGCACCTGCTCGCATCTTTCTCATAGCTTCAGAAGATATGCCTTGTTTTATTCTATTTTCGCGTTCTTCTGTTGATAAGTATAAATCATGATATGTGTGGAAAAGATCATGACGTTGTGTATCCTGAATAGTTTCTCCACCAAATATTACCTTTTGTCTATATATTAGGTTCCTACCTACATTATTAACGAGTCTCTTATTTGCGTGTCCTGTGATAACAATATCGAATAGTAGAGCTATGCTACCAGGAACAATAACAACGTTCTCCGTTAATTGTGGAATATTGACATACAGAGTTTCTCCTGGACTTGCAGAAGATGGATTCATAGTTATACGATTTAGACTACTTTCTGCTTTCAATCCAAATGGGTGTTTATAAATATGACTGACACTTAGCTTTTCTGAAATCGTTTGTTGCGACATAATACTATAAGGAATAAACTACTCTCTTATTTATATATGTTTAGTAAAATATATTATTCAACAAATGGTTATTGGAAAGGATATTCAGCTATTCATAAATTAGCGCAGGCTGCTGGTGTAAGTGAAGACCTTGCAAAAAAGTGGCTTGAAAAACAATCGATTTGGCAAATATACTTACCAGCTCCCACATATGTTCCAAGACCTCACTGGGATATATCGAAACCTAATCAGATCCATCAAGCTGATCTATTATTCCTTCCACATGATACTGTCAATAGGAGAACTTATAAATATGCTTTGGTTGTTGTTGATATAGCTTCTAGATACGTTGATGCCGAACCCTTAACATCTAAATATTCAACAGAAGTATCAAAAGCTTTCACTAAGATCTATTCTAGAAAATTGAAATGGCCCCAAACATTAATGGTAGATCCTGGAACAGAATTCATGGGTGAAATGAAAAAACATAATATTAAAATTCAAAGAAGTGAGGCTGGTAATCATAGAGCACAATCATTAGTTGAAAGAGCTAATAGAACTATCTCTGAAAAACTATTTAGTCACCAATATGCCCAGGAAATGATAATGGAAAATGATCGATCAAGAAAGTGGGTTAAGATACTACCTGGTGTTCTGAAAACTATTAATAGTTCCGTTAGAAGAATTACTGGTAAAGAACCTATGAAATCAATAAGCTCTAAAGAAGTCGAAAATAAAGAAGACAAATATAAAAGGCCTGTCGGATTAGATGAAAAGATATTACCAGCAGGAGTGAAGGTTAGATATTTATATGCTCCAGGAGAACTTGAAGGTGGTGATAGATATAGATCGACTGATCCAATATGGAGTCTAGACATGTACGATATTTCACGTAGCATCATCTCTACGAATCAACCTGTCTTATACTTTTTAATAGCTGGTCCAAAACGAGGTTTCGTAAGAGAAGAATTACAAACTGTACCATATGATACCGAACTACCACCAAACAGTGTTTTATGAGCTCATACTATCAATTCATTTTTCGTCTGTACTACTGATTTCTTATAACCATGTGCTAAAGTATTAATACCATCAGGACTGATATTTCGTTTATCATCATTTCTAGATAATGCTACCTTATTGACTTCTTCTGTATAAATTTCATGTAAGTGACTTCTGATTACGTTCATCTTTCTCATCTGAGGAATACCATCAAATAAGCACATTTTATAATTGTCAAATGTGATGTCGTTCTTAACAACCGATTTCTTAATACCCTTACACTTCTTCTCTTCTATGCCACAGTATTTGAATGCATACAATTTTGCCCTCAGTCCAACAAACTCAGTAATGATCTTACCACCTACTTCATCCTTGAACATTCCTACAACTTTTTTATTGACTTCTGTTCCTATGCCTGATGGATGATCATTTGGATAGTTACTTGTATCGAAATTTAATAGTATATCGTTTTCTATATCCTTATAGAAATCTTTTGTTTCTATTTCATACATCAAGCTATCTGTATCTGTGAAAAGGAGTTTTGCTTTCTCATGATACTTAGGTTTAATATAATTATAGTGAAAGTCATACATTAGTTCCTTACTAATATCTAAGATAGACATACCTAAGTATATTGGTTTATCAAATACTACCTTTATTCTTTTCATGTGTATAGCTACCAAGTTCTCAGAGAATATAGTTCGATGTTGATAATTTGGTTTGGATACTAACTTCCTTACCTTATTCTCAGATGTAACGAGTTGGATGTCAACTCTATTACGTATGTTTTCCATAGTCTTACCAAAGGTTGAGTTGTTCATCAATTTGAAGAAGTCTTTTTCGAACTCATTCTTAGCCTCCTTACGTAGCTCTGTATTCAAGTTTATGTATGGAGCCATCCAAGCACTCTCACTAAATGTTATACCTCTATGGATCTTAGTAATTTTCAATCCTAAGCTCTCATATATTTTCAGTGCATCATGGTGAATAATGTATTTGGTTTTATTATTCAGATTTGGAATCAATTTCTCTACCTCATTTATCATCAGTCTTTCTGGAGCTAAAGGATAGTCGTTGTGTAGATTGTGATGATCTGTCGGATACTCTAGATCTACTTCTAATATAGAAGGATATTTATACCACTTCCTCAACTCCATCTTATTCATCCACTTAAAATTATGTGTTGGTAATTTCCTACTCATTGCCCACCCATATAAATTATTTGCATCTAGGTATTGAATATATTTCGAGGGCTTCAATGGATCATAATTATCCATGTACTTATTATTAGCCATACTATAGCGGGTTGAAATCATTGATACTCCACCTCTAATACCTTTCTCAACCATATTTATCATATCAATATCATGTAATAGTTGTAAGTTAATCTTAGTCATTTTCAAACAGGCATCCCATGATAATCCTGGTGATGTATAATACCATGCGGGATCTAGATTATAATTCTTCAAGCATACGTCTCTAAAGTTCTCAAACACATCTGCCAATAAGATGACATCAGATTTAAGATACGTATCATGATAGTCTTTCATGGATTTCATATCGAAATTCTTCCAAACATTATTTACATGTTCATAATCCTCTTTCGAGATCGATGTGCCAGTCAGCTTTGAGTAGAAGGCTTCTATTGGTGGAAGACTAGTATCAGCTAACTTTTGGAAACTATCTACATAATCATAAGGATAGACTCCTTTCCTCAACAATAAATCTAACTGCTTCCCTTCGTAGAATTTTTCCATATTCTTACAACTAGACTTGTCAAGATTACCTACAAGATTTGCTAGACTCATTTGCATAAATTTAAAGCTATCAATGAATCTGATATCTCGTATAACGTTCTTATTCTTTCCATCCTTCATAAAGCTGTCTACAATTATCTTCTTTGTAAATGAAATATACTTCTCATCCGTATTTGGTATGCATTCTATCTCACCTTCCGTTACACCTAGGTTCTTAATAAAAAGATGTGCGTCATATCCAGACAGATTATGAAACACAACAGGAAAGAATTTTGGAATTTGATAATTAATATTACAATCATTATGTGCGGCACCTCTATACTTACCCGTTATATGGCAATGATCCAATACTTTATCATCTACTAACTCTCCACCACAGATATGGCAACTAATGGCTTCCCTATAAGCAATCTCATCTTCTCCTGTCATGCATACCTTCTTAGTGAATTTAAATTTATTATAGATTTCTTTTATAGAATCCTCAAGACGACTTATGAATTTCTGTGCAACATCATCCCCATGGAACTCAGCTGTATATGTAACTAACTTTGGTTTCAATACATTATCATCGAAACATTTTATCAAATAGCAAAATCCTGATGGTTTATGCTTCTGATATTGTTTTGTATAACTCTCACTGTCATTGGGGCTGCAAGTTGATATACTCTCTGTAAAACATTCAAAATCAGCATAGATTACAAATGGTACTCTCATAGATCTATTATAATTCTTGAATTTTAGCATAGTTCCCTTTTTTGGTAGCTCTATCTTAACAGCATCGTGGTCTGAACAATATTCTATATGCTTGTTTAGTGATTCCTCCGACTTGAATGAGTTCAAGCATCTATTACAAAAATACGTTTTATGATGATGCTTATTAACCTGTGATGATAATAGTCTGCTAAGACTCTTAATCCAACAATAATGATTTATATCACCATCCGATATCATTAATAAACTAATGGTTTGGTCTCTATTGAACTTACTAATTCTTAGAGGATATACTTCATTGTTATCGTATCCAAAAACGTTTACTGAATATAGTACATTGTTCCTTTCGAAATGGTCTATCTGTTTTAGTGAAACTGGAAATTCGATATCGCTCCAATCTAACCTTTCTGAATTCTCCTTTAGTCTTTTCGTAATGCGTTCATTGTCTCTATTCCTAGGATATGCTGCTTCAGTCACACACCATTTGAAACATTCATTATCTGTGTTTTTCATATTTATAATTGCTTTCTTTACAACTAAATCCTTAGGAAGAGGTATATATGAATTTGCCTTAATAGGTACGTGCTTGTCGATATGTATGTCTAAATATGATACTCTTGCGAATTTCCATCCAGATCCTTCATTTTGGAATGTTTCGATTTTTTCGATTATTTCTTCCATCATGTTATCGAATATATCAGATACGTTTGTTGCTTCTGTAATTATCTCTATTCTAGAATGGAAATTTCCAATAGTAGTAACAGGCGATCCCGTATTCGTGTCTTCTTTTGTGAACTCACATGTGAGTATGAATTTCATCTTTATTGATTTGTCTTGTTGGTTTATCAAATTGATGACTCTTTGCTTATTACTATCAACGTAAGTCTTATAATCGATCTCTTGTCCTCCTATTCTGAATGTCTTCAAGAATCCTTTTATTGCAGTCTTGTACTGCCTAGGTCGTGGTTGTGGTTTGTTGGTAACGTATAGTTTATTTATTTCCTCCCTTATTTTTTTGATGCGTTCATCCACTTCCTTATTAGCCTCTGGAACGAGTGATAGAATCTCATCAACGAATGCATTCATAGCATTCTTAGTTGACTTACTAGATGCTTTTGGCTTACTATATGCCACTGGCTTCAAGATCGGCACATTGATTTCGGGTACTTCCATATCCATAACGTTCTGCGCATTGCCACTCATTCCAATAATATCTTAACGAGCCATTCCTTTAAGCCCCTTTCATGCGAGCACATAAATAATCACCTTAAAAACGTGCGCATGCCCCATAAGCACAAAAGCACACATGTCGAGCACACAGTACACTTAAAGATATATCGACCTAGTATAGTACGATGGTGAACAACACGAGAGCGCATAGCACGGATGCACACGACTATATCGACATGGTAGAACGTTTCGAAGATAAAATGCATAGGAGCGTGGCACGCATGAGGGCGCACACAGAGGCACTGGATGCATGGTTCGATATTGTCATGGCATTCGTAGACAGACATAGATACCCAGAACCAGTTGACCCCTTATACACAGACCCGCGATTATGCGGCAGCCTATTCATGGATCACACATACCCAGTTGACCCCCTATACACAGACCCGCGATTATGCGGCAGCCTATTCATGGATCACACATACCCAGTTGACCCCCTATACACAGACCCGCGATTATGCGGCAGCCTATTCATGGATCACACATACCCAGTTGACCCCCTATACACAGACCCGCGATTATGCGGCAGCCTATTCATGGATCACACATACCCAGTTGACCCCCTATACACAGACCCGCGATTATGCGGCAGCCTATTCATGGATCACACATACCCAGTTGACCCCCTATACACAGACCCGCGATTATGCGGCAGCCTATTCATGGATCACACATACCCAGTTGACCCCCTATACACAGACCCGCGATTATGCGGCAGCCTATTCATGGATCACACATACCCAGTTGACCCCCTATACACAGACCCGCGATTATGCGGCAGCCTATTCATGGATCACACATACCCAGTTGACCCCCTATACACAGACCCGCGATTATGCGGCAGCCTATTCATGGATCACACATACCCAGTTGACCCCCTATACACAGACCCGCGATTATGCGGCAGCCTATTCATGGATCACACATACCCAGTTGACCCCCTATACACAGACCCGCGATTATGCGGCAGCCTATTCATGGACCCAGATGACATGGATGACATATCCAACATATGGGACCAAGGCATTCTGAACAGAATGATAAGGGGCTCAGACCACCACACCTTAAGGAGAATACGTACCCAGTTGTATAGGATATGCCCTGACAGTTCGGATGACGAAGACAGGGCCTGGGAGCTCAATGAGAGACGCAACGCATGGCGCCCATACAACCCGTATAACGCAGACCCAGACCACATGGATGACCCAGGCATAGACTCATGTGATGAGGTGAATCACAACTCGATACGTGCCCGCTATCCAATCGCGAATCGCGACCTGATGTGCACCTGCAATCCAATCGTGATTAATGCATGCAGTGAAAAGTACAACATGGTTGACATAACCTATGAGTGTGCCTCGTACTATGATTCATACGCGAGTGAGCCACCACCACCTTACAGTCTCGAGGACAACCTACCCCTGGGCGAGCCACCACCTTACACCCCCTAGGTACGCTCCACTCCCAACCGGTTTCTCGAAATGGCAAGCGCAGTCAAGGTCAAGGTCAATTACACGAGGTGATCAACTTCATTGAGAAAAAAAAAGACATCGTGTGACCTTGGCATTCCATTCGTGGGCGTGGTCAATTAGGGCGTGGTCACATTCCTGGAATTCCATTCTAAACCGGTTTCTTGGAAATCCACTTTTAACTGCATTCCTGAATACCACTTTAAACCGGTTTATTGGATAACTATATAATAATTTCATTAAGTATCAGACAGGCTGAATAAATTAACAGTAGATGGAAAAGGCAGACTTCTGGCGAAGTTGTCTGGTGAATTGTCATTACTGGCGCTGCGCCAGTATTGCCAATGCGCCAGAAAACTGCGCCAGAATCGGCCTTTTCCCTCTACTTCATGGTATGGTTGTCCTATTACTACATAACTATAAGCATTATGGCAACCTGTAACATTTTGTTGTTGATCATTTAAGGGTTTGAAAGTCAACAAGATTAAATTAGCTCTGCCTAAATAGCATAATTTGCAACATAATAGGTTGTTCTTGCTGCACAATGTGCCCTGAAAGTACTATCAGAAGCCATGTTTGTAGTTCTTTTATTTTACATGTACATGTAATATATAATTTTCGATGAAATACCAGACAGTGTATACATGTATTTCTTTCTAAAAAGTGATAATTTCTTTTTAAAAGCCAGTCATAAATTATTTTTCACGTGTGAAGATCACTTTTGAAAATATGAATGGCTTTAAAAAAAATCTAATCTTTTTAGGGAGAAATGAAAATTGATATTTCATCAACAATCATATTTTAAAAACAGAATATTACATGGTCACCTTGAGATACGTCTATTTTATCTTCTCGTGTTGATGAAAATAATATCTTACTCGTTTGCTATGCCCACTTGTAAGATATTTCCTCAACACTTTGCACACAGCCCTTCAATTAACCTCAGTTGCCATATCAGTATCAGTGATCACATTCTAAATTCTCCCTTAGAAAACAAAGAAATTGAAGGAGAATTTAGAATGTGATCAGGAGACACTTACAACTGTACGCCCATTTTGCACACAGCCTTCAATTAACCTTAGCTTGCAATATCAGTGTCAGCTACATGTATGTGCTGACTCTTTCTCTAAACACTCACGAGAGGGAAGCTGCTCTTTGAGGAACATTAACATGGTTATTTACTTTTAATATAATAAATTTACCTACTATAAATGTAACTTTTTCTTATCACTATACAGGTATAACTTTCCAGATTACATCATAAGAAATGTCCAGGACAGAGGATATGTCAGCCCCACTCCCATACAGATGCAGGCCACACCCCTCATGACACATGTAAGATGGTTAACTATGTTAATGGTGATAGCACAATATGGATACCTAACCTAACCCCTAACCCCACTCCCATACAGATGCAGGCCACACCCCTCATGACACATGTAAGATGGTTAACTCTGTTAATGGTGATAGCACAATATGGATACCTAACCTAACCTAACCCCTAACCATACTCCCATACAGATGCAGGCCACACCCCTCATGACACATGTAAGATGGTTAACTCTGTTAATGGTGATAGCACAATATGGATGCCAGAAATGGAAAGAATGAGGGAAAATTAGTGACCATGCAAGACAAAGTTTTGAAATCTCAACATTTAACAGAGTTTATGAAGCTGGATGGCAATTTTCGTAGAAAAATAATAATACAGTAATAATTACACATTTATATAGTGCTTTTTCCTACATGTATAAGTCCGAAAGCGCTTTACACCTTACTTAAAAACTACATCTGATTTAATAATAATAATAATGGCCATATTTATATAGCACCATTTACCACAGTCTCATGGCACTTTACATATTACTGACATATCCCGTCAGTGAATTATTTCGCACTGCTTTACTGCTTTACTTATTTAAAAAGTTACAAAAACAGTAATATTTAAAATTTCTAAATTAATTAAGCTAAAAACTATCAATGCAAAAATTACAAAATGAAGCCAATAAAAATGACATTTACTCAGTTGATGTGTATTGCTATATTCATTTGATAATAATAAGAATTGAGGTGTTAAGTTACTTTATAACCAATTACTTATTTAGGATATTATGGTTATTTCATGGTTTTGTTATTGGAAAATCGACAAGAAATTACTGATGAAATAACCATTAAATATAATTTTATACTAGATACAATAAATGTTTCATATAATTATATAATAATTATTATAATAAATAATATTTTAATAAACAAAAAATAATTGACTGAGAGCAACTTGATAATGAGAGTTCCAGAAGCCAAGTGAATCTTTAAATACAGCACATGTAACTATAGCTATAGGCCAGGACTATCATAACAATACTCTCAAGCTTTAGCTGCCTCCCGGTTAGCTCAGTGGTTAAGTGCCAGTCTGTTGTGCGGGAGGTCGCATGTTCAAACCCCGGCCGGAAACTAACACTCCGGGTCTTAAAATAACTGAGTAGAATCCAACAGTAAATGGTTAGACTTCTCGTCTTCTTGGATAGGGACGTAAACCGTAGGACTAAGTAAAGAGAGCTAGAGCCATGTGTTAGATTACTGAACTACATGTTAGCCGGTAAACATGTTTAATACCCTCTATAAATAAAGCAACTTTACTATACTTTAAGCACATGAGTTGTGTATTTTTTTTCAGGGTAGGGAGGTCTTATGCTGTGCTCCAACAGGCTCTGGAAAGACTGCTGCATTTATCTTACAATCCTACACCTGTTAAAGGTAATCTTAATAACATAGTATATTACTGTCAAAGGTAATCAGTGTGTGTTGGAATGAATACATTAATCAATGCAAAAGAAAATGTTTTTCATAAAAGAATAGAGGTAATCGGCTAATGCTGTTGCCACCCAATTCAGATCATGTGATATAAACAGATGCTACTCTGGGGAATTATTCCATTTTCATTCTAGTCATAATGCAGTCATGCCTATCTGAATAAAATTAATTTTCAGAGTCAATTCTCCAGAGTATTGTGTGTTTACATCACATGATCTGAATTGGGTGGCAACAGAGTTAGCCGATTACCTCTATTGTGCATGAATTCAAAACTTTAAAAGCTCATGTTTTTTCATGACATAATATAATAAAAATGTAAACTCCACTTTTATCACAATATGGAAACAAGTAGTGTACTATCTCCTGGTCCTTAGCATAATTATCCATAAAATGTCATTTCATTCCACCAAATGTTCATACATTTAAAATGTGCCCTACGAGTAATTTGGGGTAGCATCTTTAAAGCGAAGCATGTCAATATTAAGAGATATTGAGGCTCTTCCTGAGGCAATAATAAAGTTCTAGTGACAGAAGTGGTCCGTCCCAGTTGGGCATCTGATGCACGATATGGGATGAGGAGGGTTGGGTATTCTACATTGTGACGCATCACTCGCATCACAACATCACAACGCCTCGCAAAGCATCATACTTGCCAGTCATGGCGTCCAAAAAGAGAGTGCGAGCCCTTTTCTCCGTAGAGAGTCTGCAAGACGAAGTTAGGGCTGACAAAGAATTTGAAAATATTTTTGAAAAGATGTTTTCTTTCCAGTTCGCTGGGGCCACGGACTGCAATCCGAAAATGCTTGAGACTTGGCTTGTTTCGAAGTTTGGTCTTCGTGTGGTCAACGAAGTTGTAAATCTCATGATATCGAGCAAACGCTTGCCTCGCAATGAGAGAAAATGTCTTGTGGAATTGTTAAATTCCGAAATTTGTCTACATTTCGATATTTTAGAAGCTAGTGTGTCAGCTTCCAAGGTCAGCTGCAGTGTGGATAATAGTATAATTATTATGCCACCTGTAAAAAAAAAAATGTATGAGGTGCCAGTGCAGCCTTAGTCGTCGTCATCAGTGTGCTGTCCGTGTTTTATACGGAATGGAAGGTTATAAAGAAGGTGATAAGCGTGCCAATCGTGCAAAATAATATATAATTTCTGCACGTATGGCAACGCAACGACAGGCTGGAGCCTGTACCCTGAAGAGAGGGAGTATGTTGAGGTTAGCGATGTGTGCTATATCGACAGTAGCCTGCGTTTCATCCGAACAAAACCTGGTTTATTGTCGTCTGCGAACCAGCGACGGTTTGCTTGTTCCGTGACCCCCAGCAGCGTACCTGGATTTCAGTACGCGTTCTGATTGGCTTTTACTAATGCTCTTTCTTACACGTCGTCTGACTGGCCATTCAACTGTCACCAGCCTCAAAGATAGCCTGTGTCGCATCCGAACTAAACCCCGGTTAAGTCCGTCTGCGAAACAGCGACAGAAAGCTTGTTCTAGACCCCCAATGCCGGAAGTACCAGGATATATGTAGTCGATTCTGATTGGCTTTTACTAATGCTCATTCTTACACATCTTCTGACTGGCCATTCAACTGTCACCAGCCTGTCACCAGTGCGACTGACAGCTAATTTACATTTGTACACGTCGAGAAGAGCAATGATATTCGTACAATATCAGTTTGAAATTGAGATTCGTTTGCTAGAACGGGCAGCCTATTACGTTACATTACTTCAAAACCTGACCCGAAATTGAAATAAACCTAACCTTTTCCGATAGTAAAACACATGGAAACGACGACAGCTGAGCTCGTCTAGGGCAAGAAATCTCAAGTAAACAGCTGACCATGTGCAAACGAACAGTTTGAACCGAGCGGCCTCTGACGTGACATGAACTGCCCATCATAACAATCTTTGAGGTAGCCTGCGTTTCATCACCAGCCTCAAAGATTGTTATGATGGGCAGTTCATGTCACGTCAGAGGCCGCTCGGTTCAAACTATTCGTTTGCACATGGTCAGCTGTTTACTTGAGATTTCTCGCCCTAGACGAGCTCTGTCGTCGTTTCCCTGTGTTTTACTATCGGAAAAGGTTAGGTTTATTTCAATTTCGGGTCAGGTTTTGAAGTAATGTAACGTAATAGCGATACTTACTGTTTGTAAACACTGACGTCATTTATATATTTGCATATATAATGTGGTTGGCAAAAAAATCCGCGTGTTTGTATGACTTGTATGGGAACTAGCGATTTTGGCCTCACAAAATACATCTAAAGTCTCAATTCTGATTCCAAATCTTAATTCCTTTATAAGACTTATAAGTTAAGAGCATATAAGCTTCGATGAAAGGGCTTGCTTGCATTTTGGAAGAACAAGAAAATAATTTGGCGATGAATAAGCACCGACCTGTGATATTTTATAAGCATCTGACTGGATTCACGCTTCGTTTCTGCCAACCACAGAAAGCAACAAATGTGGCGTGACTGGCCTGTGTGACGTCACAGTAAGTATCGCTATAGGCTGCCCGTGGTTTAGTGCGACATGAAAGGAAACTTACCGAACACATTAAATGGAATCTGTCACGACGAAATGTAGCCTCCGGTGCAGACGTGGCTAGACGAAATGCTCGTTCGAGGAACACACAAAGAAATCTCCCATGCAGCTTGGAGATATCTAGTATGTGCCACATCGAACTCAACTCCGGTCAACTGTTCTTGTTCTAGCAAACGAATCTCAATTTCAAACTGATATTGTATGAATATCATTGCTCTAAAAGCCGAAATATTTTGAAATGTAAATTAGCTGTCAGTCGCACTGGTGACAGGCTGGTGACAGTTGAATGGCCAGTCAGAAGACGTGTAAGAATGAGCATTAGTAAAAGCCAATCAGAATCGACTACATATATCCTGGTACTTCATTGGGGGTCTAGAACAAGCTTTCTGTCGCTGTTTCGCAGACGGACTTAAAGGGGCTGGGTCACCTGGTGCCCGTGCGCAGTAAGTATGCTCTTGAGGTCATTAGCATATCATAAATATTCAAAATTCTTCTGCAATCGCAATGGTTTCTTTCGCAAGCAACAGTAGCATTGTATCTGATTGGTCAGTTCAATGAGAGCTCATTTCTGATTGGTTGAGGGTAAGATTGAAACCCTTTCAATGTTAGCGGGTAGATTTTGTGTAAGAAAGTAAAATTCAGTTACGGAAGTTCACCTCGATTTATCGAAAATACAGCAATGAAAGTCCGGCTAAATGTGTACAAAAACTCTTCACCTCGTCAAATGTAATACTAGGGATTGTTTACTTGTCATCGCTTAGGACAATCTGGCGCCATTTCTTGTGAAAATCGTCAACATTTTGCGAAACATGGTTTTGGTCCCGTGTTGACTTGAACGCTGAACGGACGGTTTTCAAATTTAGTCGTCGTTCCTTGCCTTGCTGAACGGAAAACTCCCATCGTTTGGAGTTCTAAAGACTTGTAAAGAGAGTTGGAATTCGCCTCCTTTCATGATAATTGTTGTGAAGCCTTGGTTCGTTCGTGAAGTGTTTATAAGTGCTTCGCTGGAATAAAGTCAGTGAGATAGCTTGGCTCGAACTTCGCCGTTTCCTAAATAATTATTTTTGAAGAGCCGACAAAGTAGCAGGTTCAGCTAAATTTCAGGTATGTTTTATTACCTTGTTTTGATTCTGGAAAACGTTTTCAGGTGAGTTCGGGTTGTCCTTTGTCTTGGCTTTGGTGTGTTTTGGCTGGTGAGTTTGTCTTGGCTTTGGTGTGTTTTGGCTTGTGCTCAGAAAAGTCGCAAAATAAACTCTTTCTTTTCTTTCATTTTGTCCGTTTTATAAAACATTGCTTTTTAGCAAAATGTTTTTGGCAATGTTATTTATCTTCTGGCGTTACTTTTTGTTATACCTTGAGTCAAATTAACACTAAACGTTTTGTGTGGCAACAATCTCAATCAACTACTCTTGAAGTGACTCGGCCGCCAAGGCCGAGTCACTACCAAAAGTTCCTTGGCCTTTAGCTCCCGCCAGGTTTTGAATATTTGTTTGCTTAAGTATATACAAACTGTAGCAGCATGTTGGCTTTTCCAGTGTCGGTCATTTTTTTTTTTCGTCAATTGCCTCAAGGCAGGCGTTTACTTTCTTCCTGCCCCGACTCGTTTACCTCCCCTTCCTCCAGAGCCTTCGTTCATCAGAATTTCAAACAAAAAATGTAAAAATGAAATACTCTACATTTAGAATGAATGCTAAACAAAACGTTCCTGCAAAAAAAAATGTTTTAGAGGTTCGAAATAAGAGCGATGGAAATGGATTCCTGAAAGGTTCCTTCGGAGGGAGGTTTGATTTCGTACTCCCGGAGTCGGAAATCAAATATTGCCTTTGGCCGTGCGATAGACTGGTAACGAATGAGCCCTGACCCAGCCCCTTTAACCGGGGTTTAGTTCGGATGCGACGCAGGCTATATCGACAGGCACATGTTCAATCTACAGTGTTCTCTTGTGTAAGTGAAAAAACATTCTACTGACACGTACCCTGGGTTCCAGAGGCCCGAAGAAGTAAGAAAGGCAGAGGCCCGAAGAAGTAAGAAAGGCCCGGGTCTTAGAACCTCTGGCATCCAGGGTAACTGACACGTAGTTTTTTAGACAAACTGAAAAATTATTTAAGAGTGCGTTTTCAGGCCGAAAACGGAATACAACAACAACCGCTCTTATATTTCTTATTTCTAGCAACCACTGCTGGGTTAGTTTATGCGGATGGAGTGTTGCCTACAATGAGGCGTACAATCTTATAGGATCAATACATGGTATGTAATTTTGCATTTTATATTATACTACAACTAATCATAGATTAGGACCCCCTACAACATAAAAAAGCAATTATAAACATAGGAAACCTATTTTTGCTCCTTGTCTAAATTTCTAAAAACAAGTTGTCAAACCAATCTACTAGTCCCTGCTCAACATGAAACTCACTGCTTAGTGGGACACAGCTCTTATATGTAAGTAGAAACTTTATGGGCTCAATATCATCTCTAGACTGTGAAAATTTGTTTTAATATTTTCTGGTTTGCTGTTGTATGATGATATGATGGCTTAACTTTGTGTACAGGAACACAGATGATGTAAAACAAAGAAGACAAAAACTGATAACAATGAACTACAGCAAAACAATACCTTACATGTACATACAAAGAACCCTAACACCAGAAAACAATACATTCTAGTACATGAAGAAGGAGCTGATATGATTAATTGCAGGGAAGGGGTGTTTATCACACTATACAGTCTCTTATGTTATGTCTTGCTTTGGTAAGACAGCCAGTTCAATTCTGGCAAGTGACAGGTGTTGATATATCACAGGGGCAATTCACAATCGAAGGGCTGTGTGCAACAAGGGGGTAAGTAACTCCTGATCACATTCTAAATTCTCCTTCAAATTCTTTGTTTTCTAAGGGAGAATTTAGAATGTGATCAGGAGTCACTTACAGCCTTGTTACACACAGCCCTTCAATTATTTTTTGTGGGTGGGGACATGGTCATTTCACATTTGGATAACCAAACTTTTAGTGGAAATTAATAAAAAAAAGTCGTTTGACATTCAAGTGTTATATTTCTCAACTCATTGAACAAAATATTGTGTAATACAGCTTAGTCTCAATATCATTTTTAGCCCAAATGTGTTTTGTACTTTGGTATTCCTTTAAAAATAATATAATTTTTATATCCAAATTTGTACCATGGGTGAAGTGTATAAATGTTGATTTTAAATACTCCAGTTAAAATTTATATTATTTATTATTATTGTTTAAGAATTCACAGAAAAGCAAGCAGCAGCATCATTTTGAAATGGAGAACTTGAGAATGATTTGAGGCTGTCTCATAATCTTGACTTCTTTGGTATTTACTGTCGTAATGATTGATGACCGTGAAGCTGTTATCAAAGAGGTGGTGAAAAGAAGGGCTGCTCTTGTCTATGAACATAATAGTGAAGATTGTTCAGATGATTGCAGAAAGAGAGGTTAGAGAAGCTTATAACCATTTGTATATTATTTGGTTACATGTTTTTATTTATTTTTTATTTAATCTGCATGAAGTTCGACACTGAGATTGTTCATTCAAAGATTAATGTACTAATTTTTGAAAAGAAAAAAGTTCAGAGAGAGTGGCTGTAAAAAAAATTAACAAATTTATGAAAATTGGCTACCATTACATGACATGTAATGGTACATTTAATTATTTACAATAGAGTGATTGCAGAATTTAACCTGTGAAACAATTGGTATAATTATAGTCTAGATAAAACAAAAGAAAGAGTGGAATTTGTGTGTATTATAACTAATTGTTTCACAAGTTTTCTGCAATCACTCTACACCACATTTGTTTTTAGAAGATAATGTTTATGTTATAAGGGGTGGCTAGGATAATCATATATAGTGCATGAAATGATATTTTATTATTTTTAACAACTGTGATCAACTACCTGTAAGGTTTTAGTGACAGTTATAATTTGGAACTACTAATTTAAGTGAAAAACATGTTTCACATATATAATATATATATTTATTATATGATTATGATGTATAATTTTACCATGTAAGGTTGCAAAAACGTCCTGATATGCCAGCAGCATATTACCCACTTGATTTCGTATTACCCACTTGATTGTTGCTAGTAAGCCAGTCAACCCGGTTAAATGTTATAGCACATGCTCACTAACAGCATGCACACAATTGAAAACATTTCACTCAAACCTGGACATGCAATTTTCAGGAGGTCACTTCACTTCTCAAAACCTTGCATTTTATTGGACCCCATTTGGACTGCATTGACAAAGAATTCCATTGTTTTAGGGTTACTAAAATAATTAGGCATTGTTTGGATAGCCAGTACTATTCCAGGTTGTGAGGATGTGAAGTCTGCCCCACAATTTTCTTTTCCTTTTTACCAACTTTCTTATGCTTTTATTACAAAAAAATATCATAGTATAGTTTATTGTACATAATGAATCTCTTATTATATGTTTTTTCAGGTAATACTGGCTGACATTTTTCTTGTTGCTTGCATTGTAGCCCCTGTGGGGCTAGAAAAAATACATTTGCAACTTGTAAAATATCAGCCTGTAAAAAAAAATATCCTGGAAAAAAAAGACATCTAATAAGATATATATTTAAGTGAGGTGTTATGTATAATCTCAGTAATATTACTTTATTTTTCTATTTTATAACTCCCTGTTATCTGTGAAGGATGTGGTAAGCTGTGGGTGGCTTATGGAAACTAATGTTTGCTCATTGTGCAATGTCTACCAAGGTATACAGTACATGTATTTCACAAATTGAAATATGGTTGTGTGTCTGTCCAGTTAGTGATGATGATATTATTTTGTCATAACATGGTCAAAATAGCTGTTGATCTACAACAAAGGTATATTTTCCAACTACCGGTATGTTGTAAAAATAATAATTATTATGTTATTATAGATGTATTAATATAATAATATAATTAAATAAAGTTAAAAATGGTTATAAAATTAATACAGCCACTTGCAAAAACTGAAAAATATATAAATATCAGAAATGTATCTTAAATTATGGGATTCAGCTGCCTTCCTGATATTTTGTTCAAGTTGCCTATCCTCCCTTTTTTTTAAAGTTGCCTAGTTTTGGAAAAAATATAGAGAAAAAGAAATATATATATAGGCTGTAATAGCATATTTTATGTGAACTATCTCAGTATAATGTACATTAAGGCTTTCCATACCATAAGTACATATATGTACTAAGTTTTCCCCTTATTTTATGGCTTAAGCATGGATCCATACAAGCATCCATAAACTACATGGAAGATGTTCATGTTATGTACCACAAATAGACCAATCACAGTCCAAAAAAATACTTAGCCATATAATAAAATATGCTACTGGATTTTATTTCAACAGAACATAGTGAAAGGACTCCTGTTACTAAATTTCCCAGATGTTTGCACAGCCCCTCCTAAATATGGGCAGGCATTTTGTGCTGCCCATTGTGATTTCCTTGTTTCAAAGCATCCAGAAATACCAACAGATCTGCACGGGTTTCTGAAGTACTGTGGAATTCTGAAAATACCCAATGCTGAATCATCAGGTAAGTTTTAGCAACGTATCAAAAGGGTCCAATAACATTAATTTGTTACCATAAAGATAAGTTCCACCCCAAGTTTATAAGCTAATTTGTTTGAGAAAACGTATTTTTAAAAGTTCAGTTTTAAGACTTAAAAGTTGAGAAAACTAGTGCATCACCCCTTTCTTGCTTAATAAATTCTGTAATTAGTTCTTAACATTGTAATAATTTAATTATGGACTTTTCTAGATGTTCCCATAAAATAGCTACACTCCTGAGATTCGAGACAGAGTTTTTTAAAGGTGGGCTTATACTTGGGTGTTACATTAGATATACTGGTACTGAATGGTATGTTTAACTTTACTTATGAAATATGGCATATACATTGTAATATTAACATAACAATAGTTCGTTTTTGTACCATTGTGTGATTCATATTAATTCTAGGTACCTATTGACTGAGTGGGAGTGCCGGACGACAAAATATTTGGCTCGAGGTGATCATGACGTACGGACCTCGCGCATACAAAATGACCAGGAGCCAAATATTTTCCCTTCCGGCCCGACCTAACTGAGTCAATACATTTTTTGTAGTTTCAAACTGCAAAACAGCAAGAAAAAATTGTCGTACTGGTCATATGGTCGTACTGGTCGTATGATAAAATTCAGTTCTCATTCCACTGAAACAGATGACTCACATGAAGATACAATTGTGGAGGTTCCCACCAAAAGTGATGTGGCAAAAATGCAAGGAGTCCTGA
>JAOWCC010001705.1:0-104811 GCA_030867875.1 Actinernus sp. WN-2022 | reverse complement strand
CGATCGATGCAGTTAATCTAGCAAAATATACAGCCAGTCACGAGAACATACTGCTGAAATAACATCAGATGCAATATATTTACGATGTGTGTCTCAATGTAATCTCCTGTCCGAGTTCTCCAAAGGCACCAAAGCTGTGTCTGAGCCCACGGAACTAATCCAAATCGCCGCTGTCGGTGTGCATGTTTACAGTGTGACTGCTGTAGCCAGTTGTCGCACAGTAAAGTGTTGTCTTCGTGTATGACAATTCCGGGAAAAAATAATCCAGAATTCACAGGGGAAAAAAAGCACAACTAAAAGGTGGGTGGGTCGAGTGCGGTGAAAGAAGACGCAAACCGAATGGTTAGAACAAGAGAATAAAATTATGCAGTTAACGATGTCATAGGGATATCCCTATTTGCTGAGTGAGCTTATTTTAGGCTTTTATTTTAGGCATGTTTCATTTTTCAACATGAAAACTAAAACCTGAAATTTCATTTAATCGTTTCGATAATGCGTTTTGTCTAAAAGCTTTCAGATATATATTTCAATGTATTACGTTACTTAGTCGGGGCAGACTTACATTCTGTTGTCATCGCTAGCTCAGTAGCTAGCTGTTCGAATTTATAGCGTTGTGCCCTTTAAAAATAAGAATTACAGCGAAAAGATTCACGTATTTTTGGTTCAATACCGTATTGAGAGTTTCATTACAAGAATAATAAGGTTGGGAAATAGAGTAACAAAGACTCATGCGTCGGCGCAGTAGCCGTGTAATCTGAGAAACTCATTTATCCCACATCGATAATACGGTAATGGACCTACCATGCAATTTGCCAGTTGCGACGCTAAAAATTTTTTAGAGACAGCGGAATGCACTCGGCACTGAAATAATACATATTTGTTTCACCCAACATGCCTATGAAGCGAAATTTTCGTCATTCAAATTATAGATTTCATTTGAAAGTCCTTTCGAAATGAGGAAGACTGGCGTTTTCTGTTTCTCAATATCTCATCTCGTCCGCGGGTAGAGGGACGACCTCGTCAGGCTTCTTTTGAATGTGCAAATTCGATGGTCTGTGACGTCATAAGGTTGACACAGCCATGAAGCCAAATCACAAAATGAGGAATATATCTGGAAATAGTGGGTAAAAACATTGAAACTTTGGACATGTATAGGAAAACACACACATCACTGTGGAAATCATGATGTTGCCATGGAAACACTCTTGGCCCCAGGACCATTCCACCTTGAATGTAAAATCATAGTTTTTATCTGTAACGCAAAACAATTTACACTCACATGCCTACACTGTTCTAAACCTTCTGATATGCCCACAGTGATAAAAATGTGTTTGGCAAAGGAAAATTTAGGAAATTTCTTTTCCCCATTGAAGGAGACTGGGGCCTATAGTTATGGCTGTGGTAATATCCTAATTTGCATAATGACAAATTATTTCTTTGTACCATGTGTAAAATTTACAGACAGATGTATGGAGAAGTGAAAACACGATTACACGCTTCCCAGCACAGCTACATATCCCTCGAATTTTGATCAGTTAATCTTTTACCTGGTATCTTAAGTTTGCAGACTGCGAATACTTCAGAAATTCGATTTTACGGAAATTACTTGGCATCGGATTCCCATACAAACACTGTACTTCGTGCCATGTTTGCATCCCCTACAAGATGGTGGAATTACCTTGGATTGGTCTATTTTCCAATGCATGTAAACTCACCGGCAAACTCCTCTTCAATCTCTCCACATCAGGACTGGAGACGAACTTAAGAGCTTTAGAGCTTTTTTCAGCCTCAGCAGAAACCTTTAAATTCTCATCGGCGCAGCACTGTTCATTTGCAGCCATGTTCTTGCGAGTCTTCGATGGAAATGAGTCCGTTCTTGGAAGCGCAAGCCCTGCGAAGGTCAATAAAGTATCACATGTCGCTTCTCGTATTTCGATCCCTCAATAATGTTTTAAAGTGGAATTCTTACCTTAGTAATAGGTTAGGATTTATCATAAAATAGAAAAGTACGCTCTTGTGAAGTTCTAACCAAATTTAGAAGAAAAACAGAATGTTTCTTGGTCATTTTAGAATTGAGGTGGTTTCAGTGTGTGACGTCACGACTGAAGGGGGATTCCCTGTTGGGAGCGTGTCGCTGCAAGCCAAAACGAAAGTGAAAATTATTTTACTTCCAGGAATTTGCCTTTGGATCGAAACATCATATTTGTGGAAACCTTGAGTCTTATAAGCAGCTTCAGAATTAAAACACACAAAAAAAAAATTAAACAAAACAAAACAAGAAATAGCTTTCCATCTATTAATAGTTTTGGTCACGGACGCCTGCGAAGGGAACGTTTTAGGTTTATAATTTGGAAGACTTTCTAATGCTATTAAACCAGTGTAAATTTAAAATGCCTTTGATAAAATATTTCTTATTAACATTAAACAGAATGAGAATATTTAGTCAATGAAACATTGGTGCCTAGCAGTATTATTTTATCCGTGGGTAATTCCGAGTGATAGATAATATTTCGCGACGGAAAATCCCCTTACCCTACCTACCCTGGATGCCAGAGGCTCGAAGCGAGCCCTCTTTTAAGCTGACGTCAGCCCGAGTCGCCACGTTGTAAATATATTGTGAGCTACGTTGTCGATATTGTGAGCTAGGAGAAGCGGATTTCCAACCTCTGATCCAGGGTACCCTTACCCTGTTTAAGAAAAAACTCAAATTTCCATACCCTGTTCAAGGCAAAGTGTTAAAATTTTATATCCCTCTATAAGACAAATAAAAAAATATCTATACTTGGATGTCAGTGTTTATTGTGATATCGTATAATGAGTGTCATAACTAAGTTTTCATCAAGCATTAGACTGTTCAATGTCAGAAACTCGAACATACCCGTAGTCCATATATGGTAGTACCCCCTCCCCAGGGGGGGAAATCCCTTTTGTACGCCACGGAATCTCCAGCTGTTTTCACGTCCACACTCCTCCTCGAAAGCCCCCCGTGTGTATGTATTTGTATAAGGGGCCTATACTGAACAGTCAATATTAAAGTTTTCTATTTCGAAATTTCGAATGCATTTCGTCTTCCACATAAAGTCCCATCTGCAGTAATTATTTTTGTTTGCTATTATTGCTGGTTGACATTTTACTTCTACTCCTGGGTTTTCCCATAAAATGCTGACTAATTTTTATTGTGCCAACTGAGCTCTTGATAACGAAAGGGGGAAATAAAAGATTTCCTTGCATCCTGTTACAACTTACAATTGTTTTTTTTATGGAGTAGATTAAAGCAGTTCACCCTTCATGACAACTCTTAGTAGAAAGTCTGTCCAACGCAGTAAGAAAATCCGAGGAGGGAAAGCACAACTCGGCAAAAGGGTACGGTTAATTCCTAACTGGTGTTTTAAAATATATCTTATCATTTTATTAAAAATAAGGAAGTTAGGTAACAGCCCACTTTCGATACATGCTTCACTTCTCACGCACAAAGGTTTCATTACGAGGCTCAGGGGTAAATTAAATTTATTATTTTCTCTTTTCACGAATCACTGAGCATTATACCCCTGAGCCTCGTATTGAAACCTTTGTGTGCGACAAGTGAAGCATATGTCTAAAGTGGGCTATTATTAGCATGGTTGTATATAATGGCGGGTAACTATAGTGAAGGGCCATAAGCCCTTTAGGAGCCCTAAAAAAGCAGCCAGTGAAAACTGACAGAGAAGCAGGCATTAAAGTTTGCTGGCTGTCGTCTCTTAATCTACAAGCCTGAATTAGGATAGGAGCAAGGCCATAGACCTAATTTATGAATTTCAAATCTTGTTTGAATGGATCGCAGTGCAGTACTAAGGTCAATACTGAATGCACCCACATTTAAAATCCCTCCCAAACAAACTCCAATGAACACCAGATAATTCATTACAAATTCTTTATACTATTTTTATTGAATATATGTTGGCAATGTACACGTATCTCTTATATACATGGGCATATATACATTGTATAATGTTGACTGGCAATTACTTTAGTATAAAAAAGCAGGAAATGTGGCCAATCTCAGATAACCTACTCTAAACAGTCAAGAAAGCTTTAGTAAGTAATTATTCTTTATTCACAGGAAATATTTCATACACGTTACCACTTCCGACACATCCTCGGATACCCAGGGACGGACAGTTAGTGGACGACGGGCAAAAAAAGGACGAAGGAGGAGGGACTTTTCCTCCCCCTCCCCCTCCCCCTCCGTCGCTTTTTTGCCTGTCGCCCACTAACTGCCCCTGGATATCCGAGGATGCTCATGATATTACGGGGAAACACGGAAAGTATTTCCTTCGGAAAATTAAACAGGAAGAAGTGTCCGTTGAATCGGAACCACAGGTGATACGACTACACAAATTAAAAGGAACCAGTGATTGTAGGAGAAAATTACCAAAAAAATCAATCACAAACGACTCTTCAGCCAGTACCGACTGTACGTACACTACAGTGACTTAATGAATCAAATTTCATCTGATGACAATGGTCGAGTGGCTTGTGTATTTAATGTATTACAAGTAATGTATTTAATGTATTACAAGTAATGTATTTAATGTATTACAAGTAATAAATGGTTGGAATGGGCCTTTTGTAGGAATGCAATCACGTGGTCGTATTCGATACCAAAAAACCTGACTTCATTTATTCAGTTAAAGGAACTTTATACGATATCAGTGGTATTGTTAGCAAAACCTGTTTGTAAATGCTATTTTTAATCTCCAATCGATCGTCGATCTTTCCGCTAAAACGTTTTAAAGTTTGTTAGCCAATGGGATCACGAATGCAATGGACCTTTTGCAGGAATGCAATCACGTGGTTGTACTGGGTGAAAAATCTTAATTCATATATTTAAAGGCACTTGTACGAGATCGGTAGTGTTATTAGCAAAACCTGTTTATAAATACTTTTTTACACCTCCAATCGATTGTCGATCTTTCTAAAACAGCGTTTTTACAGATACAATGTAGCTTGCCACCGAGCAGCCATTGCAACGCCTTTCCCATGGGGATCACGTTAACGAAGTATTATATCAGCACGTGACTGTTTCCTGCAAAACGCCTATTCATTGGTTACTATCAGCACGTGACTGTTTCCTGCAAAAGTCCTATTCATTGGTTACTATCAGCACGTGACTGTTTCCTGCAAAACGCCAATTCATTGGTTACTATAAGCACGTGACTGTTTCCTGCAAAACGCCAATTCATTGGTTACTATCAGCACGTGACTGTTTCCTGCAAAAGTCCTATTCATTGGTTACTATAAGCACGTGACTGTTTCCTGCAAAACGCCAATTCATTGGTTACTATCAGCACGTGACTGTTTCCAGCAAAAGGCCTATTCATTGGTTACTATCAGCAAGTGACTGTTTCCTGCAAAACGCCTATTCATTGGTTACTATCAGCACGTGACTGTTTCCTGCAAAAGGCCTATTCATTGGTTACTATCAGCACGTGACTGTTTCCTGCAAAACGCCTATTCATTGGTTACTATCAGCACGTGACTGTTTCCTGCAAAAGTCCTATTCATTGGTTACTATTAGCACGTGACTGTTTCCTGCAAAACGCCAATTCATTGGTTACTATCAGCACTTGACTGTTTCCTGCAAAAGGTCTATTCATTGGTTACTATCAGCACGTGACTGTTTCCTGCAAAACGCCTATTCATTGGTTACTATCAGCACGTGACTGTTTCCTGCAAAACGCCAATTCATTGGTTACTATCAGCACTTGACTGTTTCCTGCAAAACGCCTATTCATTGGTTACTATCAGCACGTGACTGTTTCCTGCAAAACGCCTATTCATTGGTTACTATCAGCACGTGACTGTTTCCTGCAAAAGCCTATTCATTGGTTACTATCAGCACCTGACTGTTTCCTGCAAAACGCCTATTCATTGGTTACTATCAGCACGTGACTGTTTCCTGCAAAAGTCCTATTCATTGGTTACTATCAGCACGTGACTGTTTCCTGCAAAACGCCAATTCATTGGTTACTATCAGCACCTGACTGTTTCCTGCAAAACGCCTATTCATTGGTTACTATCAGCACTTGACTGTTTCCTGCAAAACGCCTATTCATTGGTTACTATCAGCACGTGACTGTTTCCTGCAAAAGTCCTATTCATTGGTTACTATAAGCACGTGACTGTTTCCTGCAAAACGCCAATTCATTGGTTACTATCAGCACTTGACTGTTTCCTGCAAAAGGCCTATTCATTGGTTACTATCAGCACGTGACTGTTTCCTGCTAAAGTCCTATTCATTGGTTACTATCAGCACGTGACTGTTTCCTGCAAAACGCCTATTCATTGGTTACTATCAGCACGTGACTGTTTCCTTCAAAAGGGCTATTACGTTATAGTAACGCCAATCGAGGAAAGTTTAACTCATGATTTCATGAATGAAAGACGGGAATAAACTTCAGACTTTCCAAGATGCATCACAGGCGCTGGTAACTACATTTTCAAACAGGCATCAAGTCCCGTAATCGACCGGGGCGAGAACTAAACGCATTGCAAAACCAAAATAAAGCATTCCTAGCGTATCCACGCGATGTTCTTCGTTCAAAAGACTTTAGAACTAGCCCACGAAATTTACCTTTCACCGGGTCGAAGCTCGAACAAGTTGAAATGCAGTCGACACTGATTGGCTCAAATAACCAAAATTGGCCAATACTTTGTTTTCGTTCTGCAATGTGATTGGTTCTCGTTGTCTAAGTGGCCCTGTGATTGGTTCTCGTTGTCTAGTAGTCCCAGTTACTAACAGTAGTTGCAGTGTAAAATGGTGTATAATCCCTAAAAATCACAGGTTCAGCCCGCACATTTTGTATTGTAAACTAAAAATGGTCGCTGACATGATATTCAGGATACATTAGATATTCCAGTGATATTTCAAATCCCGATATAAGCGATTTATAGTAGTGCTCATTGTGTGTCTTCTTATTCCGCAATATATTCAATTAAACGAACACTTCTGCCTATTCATTCATACTGCATGGTTATGTTTCTTTTCTTGTAGATACTGGTTGGTAATTCAGTATTGTTTTCATCGTCCACACGCTATCACGCCAACTAACCATTTTTTTACTAATTTCAGTTATCTCATCTCGTGCCACACCCAGAATCGATTGTTATTACAACTGTTGTGATCAATCGTATATCCCACTTTCTTAATTAGACAAGTGGACAGGGTTATTGAAGAGGGAAATTGTGGAGTAATAAATCAGTACTCATTAGTATGCGATAAGTAGTGTGATAAATGGTTATTACACTGTTTAATGCATACTAATGAGCACATTGCCAAAACATTACATTCGAAAATTGAGCAGAAACCATTACATACCCATCTCAGACTTAGACGCCGAAACTGGCACCCCATTTCAGACCTGAACGTCAAAAACCCGATCCCCTCCAGCGGAACAAACCCGTATATAGCTTTTAGATGGGAGTCCCCCACCCCCCGGGATTCAACCTTATTTATCCTTTCAGTCATTTCACGTAATACACTCGTCTTGTTGTTTCATCTGTTACAATAATCCTGCCATCTGCAAGCATTGCTAAGTAGATGGGTTGGTCAATGTTCTCACACGTTTTCCCAACAAAACGGCCGTCCAGTGTGAACTTCTGAATACGATGATTACCATAATCACATACAAGTAGGTTACCATCATTGTCAATAGCAAGACCTTGTGGTTTCTTGAGCTCACCATCTTCACTTCCTTGTCTTCCTATTACAGATCTCCTGGTCGGTGTGTTATCTTGCTGATCAAACACTTGGATAACATGATTACTATACTATACTGAGATACAATGAACAGGTCACCGTGAGTTATAGCAGAGAAAGGATGAATGCCATCGCCCACTAACCCTAGGCAAAACTGAAATTCATAAGTTCCTTCTCCTGTAAACACTTGAACGCGGTGATTGTTATTGTCACTGACTATAATACGTTCTTGTTCGTCTACATGTACTCCCAATGGACTACTGAACTCTCCACTACCCTGACCTCGTCTGCCAAAGCACTTCAATTGCTTTCCAGTTGTGCTGTTGAATATCTCATGGCGAACAATTTCGTACAGTCAGCGGTTGTCATTGCGGGCGCGTACGTGAAAATCTATTTTTAAAAATAAAGCCGTTGATGAGTGTTTATAGAATGAGGAGAGGTTACATGGACATCGACAGTCAAAATGGCGGACGAGCTGCTGTTTTCAACGTCCTGCGCGAAGGGAAATGTAACAGCTGAACGAGTCGCGTCTGTCCCTTTAAACTTTGTACGTTTGGGAAGGAGAGTTTTGGCGTTAAAATGCAGTTATTTACAGGACGTTTGGAACCACCAAAGCAAGTATTTCAACTCGTTTTTCTGGCGTTAGAATCTACTTTGGTATCTGCAGAACAGATTCAAACTTGTGGACCTCAAACATGAACTACTCGGAAGTCTTTGTGATTGAGCTTTCTGACTGGCCTTTACAGTATTTAACAGAAGATGTATGGCGGCTCTAGCTAATTTGGGTCGTTTTTTAGCAGAGCATCGGGAACCGGTCTAATCATCCACAACTTGTTAGCAATCATAGTCGAGGGCAGGAGCAGGCATGTTAACTGAATTTAAAACTTGTGGACCTCAAGAAATATAAATATTAAAGCAGCAAATTGGAAAATTGCGAAAAGGTAAGCCTTGTCTTCACTGTTTTCACTAATTTTGGAACGACGTGTAATGCATTCTACGCATGCGCGGCGGCCATGATGTACGATATTGTTCGCCATGCTGTATCCTGTGATTATACTGATCTGCTAACACCACGTCGTTATCGTTTAGGAATGCTATTCCATTAGGGTGGTACAGTTGTCCATCTCCACTGCCTTTACTACCAAACTGTGCTAGTAACATACCCTTTATATTGAATACAGCTATACAGTGGGACCCCCAGTCAGTGATAGCAATCCTGGTATTACTGTTGTTAACTGCAATTCCACAAGGTGTATTCAGTGGTGCCTTCAACCCTTTCATCTCAAACTGTCCAGTAATCTTCAGCTGTTGTGGTTTCACATCAATCACCAGCGGGCTATTGGAGACATGCTTGCCGTTAATCTTCACATCAGCTGGGAATTGTCCCGGTACCTTGGGAGTGAATTCCACTTCATATTTCTCTCCAACACTTTTCAATACTTGTGGCAGTTTCACGTCCTCTTTAGGGCTGATGTTCACCTCTACAACATCGTCAATGTCGTTGTTTGGTTCTCCTGCAGAGTTTTTAGTAAACACACTCAGCTTTGCTTCACAGAGTGCTTCTAGTTTTGATTCCACCTGTACGGTGCTCTTTACTGGGTCTGTAAGCTTTGTTTTAATCAAAGAACCGAGACCTACTACTCGCAGTATAGTAGGCCCCTCACTAGGAACAAACAAGATCTTATAGTAGATCTCGATTAAATCATTTTGTAAAGCAAGAAGTTCGTCACATCTATTTTGTACTGAGTCTTTAGTGGTCATTATTAGATGTGCTGAGCCATATTCAAGCAGCTTGGAGACGTGCTCACTGGCGCTGCGAGTTTGATGAAGTAACGATTCTTGCTCGGCTTTCTTTCTAATTATCATTTTCACTTCTTCATCTACCTGTCTCAACAAGTCTCTATTGTTTTGTTCAATAAAGGCAATTAGTTCCTCGGCTTCTTGTAACACATTCGTTTTCGTTTCTTCGGCGGTAACCTTTATCTTGGAGACAGTTTCTTCTAAAACTTTGAGGTTAGTCTCTTCTTCTGTTTATTTAATCTTCAATTTCTGAAGTGTATCATTCAAAAGCAACTTTTGCATTTCCGCTCTTGATTCAATACCTAATAGGTCATGTGAATCTTCGTGATCCTGTAATATAACACATTTCTGACATACACAGCTCTCACATGTGTTACAGTAAAATTGCAAGAATTCTTTCGAGTGTAGTGGCTCCTCACAGAACGACTGCTGCTTGAAGAGAATATTATAATCTTCGGCTTGAATATCCGCCAGGTTTACAATTTTATGTCCTTCTATGAATACATTGTGAGCATTCAAGCATTGCTCACAGAGATAACGAACACAGTTCAAGCAGTGTAATGTTGATGGCTTTTTACAAACTGAGCAGTTTACTCCAGAGCTCGCTTCAGTGGATGTTGCGATGGACAGGACTTCAAGAATACGCGAGTGAAAGCTGCTTGACTCTAGAGAATCGAAGTCGCTGCTCTGCGGTAGATCGAGTTTCGTTTGGCACGAAGGACAACTGAATGTTTTCCCTTCTTCTTTCAGCTCAGCGTGTGTAACCAGACAATTCTTACAGAATGTGTGGAAGCATTTGAGAATCTTGGGCTCCTTCAGGGTCTCATTACACAACGAGCACTCAGTTAGTTGTCCGAGGCCATCGAGTATTGCCTCCATTTTAGAGCAGATAGATAAAGAACTTAATATGAATACCGATTGGAATTTGTAATCTTTGTTGCCTGATTAACACGTGATTGTTAGCTTCCGAAGAATATTTCCTGTTGACCCTAGCTAGGTTGACCTCTTAGTTTAGTTGTGTTACTCATATTAACCAGACCACGGAGTCATTGGAGCGAGATACTAGAAGCGATCGAGACTCCGTTGTTTGAATAACTGAATATTATGGAATCGTATAAAACTGTAAAGCTGAACTGATTACTAATTTAAACACACATGTCGGTGGAGTTGACTAGAAAGGCACAGTAATCAATGCACTAGTGTATTGGAACGCACAATGTAACATGTAATGATCTAAGATTCTTTCGAATTTTTAGTAAAACTTTTAAAATACGTTAATAAGTTTGTTAGTAACCCAGGACTGAGTTAGTTACTATTAAACTGATTAACTTACTAAGTTAACAACCACTTCGCGGGAAACTTCTGAACAGCAACGTGCTGTGTGCACTGGACAGTCGCTTAGGATTGACTTTTGGAGGAAAGTAACAGGACACGTACTAAAAAGGTATTTTCTTTGTTTTATTTTAATGATCTCTGATCCAGAAGCTAACCTTACGAACTGTTAATTTACCCTTCTCACACAGCGGCAATGTTGGATAGAAACAATAGATTTTGCGTGGCTAGCCTCGCACTGAGCAGATTCAGAACGAGTTCAGCCCGCAAAAACAAAGATTTTTATTCTCCTGGGACTCAAAATGGCCGCCGCCTGAGAAGGGTGAATTGCACCAATCAGTGGTTTACCACAGGGGAGGGGTATTGGGCATAACCACGGGGTTTAACTTTTAGAATTCAAGAATTTTTAATACATACTGTAATTAGTCTGCAGACGCGTCCGACACTGGAAACTTTTGTTTTCCGAGAAATTTTGCAGTCTAGCTATGATCCGGTAAGTTACTTTGTTTTAATTTCGTTATAAATATTCCCGTAAATTTGTAATTCATAGGATAATAATATGGTCATTTCATGGAATACCAAAGAAAATTTCACTTGAAATTCTTATTATTTTATATATATTTTGGTATACAACGAGCCTTTCAAATAATACTTTTTGTGTGTGAAATATTCGCCCGCATTCCATAGAAAACCATGAAATAACCAGTAAAGGTACGGACACACGCTGCGACACTGCGCGCAATCTTGGCAGCAATTGTTGTCCACACGGTGCAATTTGTTGCCGCAATGTTTCCTAAGTAGAACTCGATCCTTCTTCTGAAATATTGCCGGCAATGTTGCAGCGTGTGCCCGTACCTTAAGTATAGCGCCCGTGCACGGAGATATGTTTGAAATAGCTATAAAAGGTTGTCTCATGCATGTTGGCATTCAAAGACCGCGTACAGCAACTGTAAAATAAGTGTTGAGAAATAGTGAATCCCTCATGTTGTTATTGAACTGAATACTTATAACACACACGTGGATTTCACTAAAATGACACAACATAAAATTACTGATGCATTTCTATCTTGGAACGCGTAATGCAATATGCACAATGCAACATGCACAAGACACCCTTTATTGATATAGGTCAGGAGTCCATTACCAGGAGCGTCGATCTTCCTCATTGGTTCTGTTCCCAGCACAGGAGTGGATGTGGCTAATTTCGCGCGAAATAAACAAAGGCCATGTTGTCTTAGCCAATCAGATATATATACGTCACTTCTCATTATTATTCATTATCATTCTTCTCACTTTCGACGCGGGAATTCGAATTCTAAATTTAGCCACATCTACTCCTGTGCGAGATCCTTGCTGTCAGTTCTAACATCTAGTAAGTGTTCGCGAAATCGATCTCCTATTCTCCGATGTAAAGTTTGTTACGAAGTGTACAGGTGATACAATAAATAACAATACTAGACGTACAGTCAAAATGGTCAATAACTTTAAAGTGCATGCATATAAGCCTTAGACAGTTATCTTTGATATCGATTGTACATGAAGTGGATAGTCCAACGGTAGAATATTTCTTGATTTGGGTGTTGAGTCTATGAGATATAAAGGATTATATTTCCAATATGCTAATGATGTAATGTCATCACCGACATTTGCTGAATTTCTTTGTGCTTGTAAATTAAGCTATTTTGTAATTTAGAATATTTGTTTTGTAAAATCACTTTGATAAGCTTCAAATATAACTTAGAATTTAAAAATAGGTAATTTGTCTCTACCAGTATGCTTTTGTATAATAAGTGATGTCGGTGATGACATCACATCATTAGCATATCGGAAATATAAACCTTTATATCTCGTAGACACAACACCCAAATCAAGAAATATTCTACCTTTGGACTATCCACTTCATGTACAATCGATATCAAAGATAACTGGCTAAGGCTTATATGCACTTTAAGAGAGCCTTTGGGTCCTGAAATGAGTGTGGCAGTTTTAATGAAAGCACATGTGCTACATGCGAATTCTAAATATAGCCACATCTACTCCTGTCCTGGGGCCCAGTCCATGACATAGGAACGCTCCTGGTAATGGGCTCCTCTATAGGTGTATGTAGATCTGCAGGAAGTACATACTGCTGATCTTCAAAACAAATCAGAATTTTACCCAAAGAATAACCAGTACCCGCTATGATGAATAAGTAATACCGTGGGGAGGATCCAGGATGCTGTGAGAGGAGGTTCTGAAGAGGGATTGGAGAGAGAGTTATAATTTAAAAATAGTAACTACTATTAGTAAAGTAAGACAAGAAAACGTTAAATCTTTGCTGGGGGTCTGGCAACAAGGTCAAACCCAGGCGGCCTTAACGTATTTGAGAACCTCCTCTGGATCTACCCCAGCTCCTTTCTAGTTAGAAAACAGATTCTTCTTCGCCGTCTCCTTCTTTTCACTATCATATTCACGTGACACTCCATGTGGATCTCCCCCAGCTCCTTTCTAGTTAGAAAACAGATTCTTCTTCGCCGTCTCCTTCTTTTTACTATCATATTCACGTGACACTCCATGTGGATCTACCCCAGCTCCTTTCTAGTTAGAAAACAGATTCTTCTTCACCGTCTCCTTCTTTTCACTATCATATTCACGTGACACTCCATGTGGATCTACCCCATCTCCTTTCTATTTAGAAAACAGATTCTTCTTAGCCGTCTCCTTCTTTTTACTATCATATTCACGTGACACTCCATGGCTCACGTGATCAGCTGGTGTACCCTTCAGCCTCGCCTTATCAATGTGTGTAATCTGATCGTCGAAGAATATGTGCGGGTTAATAGCATTCAGAACCCGTCCTTTGCAGCCCCTGCCATGAAGAAACACTCGTCGATGTCCAGGCCCCAGTGACGTAAGGTCTTCAGAGACCTCTGACCCACCACCGCGTCACGTGATGTCACAATGTACGTCCTGATTGGACAGTTGTCTCTGTCGAACTTCTTCTGCATGCGTCCGATGGCTTCTGCAAAAGGCTTCAGTGGTCCCTAAAAAGATGAAAAATGAAGGACTAAGCTCGTGGCTCCTTGATTGGCTATAAGTCTTGAGTTAATTGCGCAACTGTTCTTGAACTGAGGACTTCAAGCGTGCGTTATTTAAGGTTAGATACTGCTGTGTGTGTTTTGTTGACAAATACATGCACAGGTTGAGTGTACAATGAACGAAAAATACTAAATACCGCACGAGGCCGAAGGGATGTAAGCACGCATGGCATTCTCTAATGGCATTAATTCTTTTTATAAAATATTGACAACCATCTTCTAGTTGTTGCGTTTGACTCAGTGCAAATTATAGCTGACTTCTCGATTTGCGATGGATTCCAATACTTATTGAATATATCCTCGGGTTGCTAAGCAACATGAAGATAAAGCACAAATCACTTCAAACCCTGGCAGTCCTTACCTCTAACAGTGGAATATCTCTTTTTTCAATTTCATGTTCTAGGAATGCGTCAAGTCCCTTCTCTTTGTAGATTCTCTCCGATGCGTCCGAGAACAGCACGGCATCTAGGTCAAACGCAATGCGAAGTTCTGTCTCGCTTGGTGAGTTCATGGCCTGTGTAGACAGCACTGCCGCGGGAAAACCTAAATAATAATAATAATAATAATAATAATAAAATTATAATAATGATCATAATATGATGACGATGATAATAATTATAATAATGATGATAATAATAATATAATCGAAGTTCTCAATTGCTTTCGAATTTGATTGGGTAGTTATCCATGATTGCGTTTACTTTGCCTCGTGATTGGTTGAAATAAAACCAATCGTGGATTACTTCAGTTCGTGATTGGTTTATTGTGTTTTTACTTGCTCGTGATTGGTTCAGTGTGTTTTTACTTCCTCGTGATTGGTTCATTGTGTTTTTACTTGCTCGTGATTGGTTCATTGATGATTTTAGTTGCTCGTCATTGGTTCATTGGGTTTTTACTTGCTCGTGCATGATTGGTTCATTGTGTTTTTACTTGCTCGTGATTGGTTCATTGTGTTTTTACTTGCTCGTGATTGGTTCATTGTGTTTTTCCTTGCTCGTGATTGGTTCATTGTTTTTACTTGCTCGTGATTGGTTCATTGATGTTTTTACTTGCTCGTGATTGGTTCATTGTGTTTTTCCTTGCTCGTGATTGGTTCATTGTTTTTACTTGCTCGTGATTGGTTCATTGATGTTTTTACTTGCTCGTGATTGGTTCATTGGGTTTTTACTTGCTCGTGATTGGTTCATTGATGATTTTAGTTGCTCGTGATTGGTTCATTGTGTTTTTACTTCCTCCTGTGATTGGCTCAGGGTTTGGTTTTACGACACTCAATCGAAAACCGTTAATGGAGATGATAAAAATAATGATGATGATGATAACTTATACTGTAGCAGGGGTCCCGACACGAGCACCAGACTGAGGCACTTACCTCTATGAGAGAACAGGGCTCGGTATTCATTCAATAGTTCACCCAAGGTGGAGGGGGGGGGGGTCACGGGCACCCTAAGCCCCCCTAGCTACACCCCTGTGCAGAAGCTCAAACATATCGCATTGAAGTACAAAAAATATTATTTCCTATTTTTCTCTCGATATTTGGTACAGATTAAAAATCAACCGTACAAAGGGAAGATTTGGATAACTTTTACTAATCGTTTGTGGTTTTTATAAATAGACCATTGATATAAACATAATATATTTGAGTCAACACGAAGGATGGGAACTACAATCAACAAAACTAAAATGAAGATGAACTAAAACACAGCAAATAAAAGGCGTATTGAAGCAAAAAGTGTAATTGAAGCAAAATATGTTTTACGACCACTTTTTACCCCGCCGGCGGACGACAGGCAGCGAGTGGTGTTCCGCGCCAACCTACCCGGGATGCCACGGGTTCTACTGCCCTCTCTAAGCCAAAGTTTAGGTGTGAAGCTCCGTCACTCACTAGCGGCACTTTGGCTTTGAGACGAGGGCAGTAGAACCTCTCGCATACCCAAATGGCAAAAAGGTATAGGCGGAGGACTTAGAGAAAGTCTAGGCTTTGGCTTGCTATTGAAGCCAGGGGCAGGAGGCGACTGGAAAAAGGCGAGTAGGGAGAGGGGGAGAGAGATGCTTCTTAACCCATCCCCCCTTTTAACTCCTCTCTCTAACCCCTTTACCCTGCTATCTCTCAAGACGAAGGAATCTCTGAATGAACACTTGTGAAAGTATTTTATCCTCGGTAAGGAAAACAGGGCGAAGGGATTATACCCTGCTAGACAGACATTCCTTCCCTTTCTCTCTCAAGGTATCTCTGTCTAGCAGGGTATAATCCCTTCGCCCATTTCCTCACTGCAGATAAAATACTGTCACAATTTTAATGTGCTCTGTATCATGGAGATCTAATTTATAGCGTACAAATGCATTTTTGAGATACACTCAGCCATATGTATGGCTTCAACCACTTGGTCCTCATAGGAAGTGAGGAATAAGGTGATATTGAATGCCTCAAGGTATTTGACTGGATTTGTGCCTCCAGTCAATGCCATTCGTGTAACAATAAGACCTAAATAAAAGTATTTTATTTAGTGTTTCCGATAGACAAACTCTGAGGTTCGGGCCATGTGGCGCAATGGGTTAGTCATACGGTCCTGAGCTCGATTCCTGCCGCGGCCCTGCACATCTGTATCGACTGTTCTTTAATGATTCGAGTAGCTTGAATGTATAGACTTTAAATTCCCTTAATCGGGAGCTCTGACATGGAAGGGGGCAAAGTTGAGTGCACCGTCGGTCTCCTGGGAGAACAGTCTGCTAGACTGATGACTGCGATGAAGAGGTTACAAACCTTAATAAAGACTGTTTTACGTGAAAGCTTGTGGGGGAGGTTTCGATGGTTCCAACGAATTGTTGGATGGGATGGGGTGAAGATTGGAGCTTGTTCGAAAAATACTTACATATACCAATAAAAATTATATTGCTGTACGTTTAAAGCTTTTTTGAATAAGAATAAGTTGGTGGTCATACCAATAAATATTGTCGTGTAGTATTAAGCTGTTTTGAATAAATAAATAAATTGGTGGTCATGCATACCCCTCCCTCAGATTGGACTTCAATATTTTTATTAGGGGGGGCGGGGGGGGGGGGGGGAGAAAGACCGGAATGTTTGCTCTCTTTGACCTAGGTGGAGACTATGGAGTGTTGGCACTGTATATATTTACCGTGATAGTCAATGGACTTCTGCAGTCTTATTCCCACTTGTGCATCATTGTGTGACATGAGGGTAATGCTGAAAATTTCCTTCTCTTGTGGGTTCCTCTCTTTCAGCTTGGCATTAACATTCTCAAGAGCCTGGCGAGTAATTCAAGCGATCAAGAATGTTCTCAGTCTAGCTATTTAACTATAAGTGAACTGAGTTATCGACATGCGTGTGTGGTCTGAGTAAGTGTTTGGCTGACCGCTTAATGAAGGGCACCCAACGAGTACTTTTTGAAATTCGTTTGAAACCAGTTGTCTGCAGCTTATCTAGCCATTTTAAGGCGCCTACTATGTCTTTTGACGTATTCTAGAAAGCTGTTAGCTGTTCGGGTTTTCTAGGTGGAAATCGCGTCAACCGAAAATACTATGGCAAAATATTCCCGGCCTACGAATTTGTTAGTAGTCTAGAACATAACAAGAATTTTCTAGCCCAAGTAACTTCATCTTGCAAAGTTTTGTGGAGGTACGAATTTTGTAGGGATTCTTTTTTCCTGTTCTAGGCCTACCCCGGGTCCTAAAGTTGCCGTAATTTTGGGTAACTTAAGGCAACTTTAGGCAACTTAAGCAAAATCGAGGTAAAAAATGTGGAAACCTAAGGCGACTTGATGCGATTTAAGGCAACTTCAGGCAATTTTGGGCGACTTAAGGCAACTTAAGGCAACTTAAGGCAACTTAAGGTGACTTAAGGCCAACTTAAGGCCAACTTAAGGCCAACTTAAGGCAACTTAAGGCAACTTAAGGCAACTTAAGGCAACTTAAGGCAACTTAAGGCAACTTAAGGCAACTTTAGGACCCGGGGTAGGCCTTGTTCTGACTCTATTGATCAGACGAATTGGACGTACGAATATTTTAGGGAAAACCTTTTAGTCTCCCTTTTCTTCTATAATTTTCTAGGGATTGAAAACAAATTTTCTAGCCAGTATTTCAGAAAACAATTTTCTAGGGATAATTGTTTCAAATCCGAAAGTTTTAGGCTGTTCTCCCGAACAGCTTTTTAACCGAAAACTTCGTTGGGTGCCCTTGCTTACTGACCACTTACCGAACACCTTAATTTTTACAGTGTTCATGCAACTTGAACTACTTACATATAGCAAAGATCTTTAAAATAATTAGCAGAATCAAGGGAAATCAGTGCAAATTAAAGATTTAGAAGACAAAAAGAAGATAACAGAAAAGTACGTCGCGCATCAGGGTTCGGGAGCGAGGGAAACCTGAAGTCAGCTAGTCTGCGAGCAGCCCCTGCTTTTCCCTCTATTGATTATAATTTGCGAGCGGAGCGAGCGTTGAGAATTGCAATATTTTCTCTTCGCTCGCTCCACTCGCAAATTACTATCAACGTAGGGAAAAGGAGGGGTTGCTCGCAGTCTAGAAGTCAGCCAATTTTTGCTCTCAATTGCCAAAGAGAAAGAGCTCTAGCCCCTCCCCTCCTCTTCTCCCTCCCCTCCCCCCTGAGTTTGCCACGCAGGCTAAAAAGCTCCGATATAATAACATGATCATTTATACAATAATTAATATACTCCTGAATCTACCCTATTACAAGCTCTATTTCCAATTTGTACAATTAGTATAGGTAATCAAATGGGGACGAGTGAAAGGCTTGGTATATAACGTGTTACAAGATACAGTGATACAGTGATACGGTGATACGGTGATACAGAGATACGGTGATACAGCGATACAGTGATACGGTGATACAGTGATACAGTGATACGAATATCTCAAATTTCCTTTTTTTTAAGCGGACGCGAAATGTCCCCGCTAAATACAGGTTTCTGTATGAAACGGACTGTTGTATGGGTCACTTGAGCTCTTGCAGCCGTGGCGTGACGCTAATTTAACGGTATTATCTTTCAGCATGACTGCTTTGTCTGACTATTTTGTTATTTAATTTTAACTTTTGAACGTTACGCATTTAACATTGAACCACTTTATTGCCCTTGTTGAAGAAAGGTTTTTGCAACACAAATACGAAATTAACGCTGAAAGCTTTATTCTCATTGGCAACTAGATTTAGGGACGGACCATTTGAAAATTGATGGAGAGGGGGCCCGGTTTTTTTGTTCGAATTTTTTTTTACGACTTCTCAGTTGCTTACAATAATTTTTTTCTGGCATCAGAACCTTGCACGATTTTTTTTTAAGTTTCACCCTTGCTTGATTTTGGGGGGAGGATTTTGAAAATTTTCCGCGGTCCCGTTTCTCCGATCTAGTGAGATGCCTTTCAGAAGCTCCAATTTTATGGTTGCTTTGTCGCATTTCGGAGGAATCGTATTACAAAACCGTGCAGGGAAATATCAAAATTCGATTTGGTTTATCATGCTTTCGGTGAAAATCCGACTAGATATAAGGGTAGATATGCGGGAAACACCATCAAGAGCTCTCTTTTTAGAATTTCCCAATTCCCCAACAAATTTTTGTTTTGCAGCAGAGATATCAATTGACATTGTGTAAAAATTCAGACAAATCGAATCAATTCTTCTTGAGTGAGAGCTTTTTAAAAACTCTATTTTGGTTGAAAAGCGTAGAAAATAGCCCAATATTTCCCGAAAATGCAATGTTGATTTCCGAACAAAGCTACGCGCCGCATCGAGAATATTTTACAGCCGGTTCTAGTTTTCTTATGACTTGGAAAATGGAAAAGACGAAAGATCCTTGAGGGAAAAAGCCAAAGCGAACACCTATAAATGACAAAGGAAGGGCACAGAAATCAAATGCCTTAAATGCCAGTGACAGCGAAACAGCACGGCAAATAGCGAGATCATGGTGTTGGTTTCAAACGATTCAGAGTTTTAATATGTTTTCATCTAAGCTTTCTTGGAAACAAATCTCCTATCAATTCTTCTTTATGTTCAGATGTGGACCACTTGGCACTCTGTCTGAACTTGTCGGGTTTTGCGAGGCTCGTAGTCGTATGCATTGTTTGGCCTTGGTTTGCTTCTTTCCACGCTAAGGGCATCCTGCTGGAGCTTAGCCCTGCTGGAGCATTTAGCCCTGCTTGCTTTTTGGAAGACATAAGGCCAACAACTCATGGATCGGTATGGAAAGCCATAGTGGACAAAAGTGGTCGAGAAATATTTTTCAGGTCCAGAAATATTTTCATGGGTCGAGAAAGGTTTTGACCAGTCGAGAAGTTTTTCTTCCGGTCGAGAACATTTTTTTACGTCGAGAATTTTTTTTTACGGTCGAGAATTTGTTTACGATTGAGAATTTTTTTTACGGTCGAGAATTTTTTTTACGGTCGATATGCTGCTACCCGGCATGCTCTCCCCGTTAAATTTCCGGCCAAAATGCTCTTGTCACACTTGCTCAACGAACAACAACAAATATGGCGCCTAATGAAGAAGAATTGAAGAATTTCCTGTTGTCCTTACAAGACTGTGTAACGCGTATAGAACAAACCACAGCTCCTGGAAATGACAGATATTTGGAATATTTACACGATCGTTTGGAAGGGCACATTCAAATAGTTGCTGCCATTTCTTTGGTTCTGGCCACTGTCCAATATTTGTTGGCGGTAAAAGTGCTAATTGAAAGCCTTTTGCAATGCCTACGGGAGCTACTTCGGCATATCAGGGAACAGATAGCTAATTCTAATGTAGACAGTGCTGTGTTCAGTCGTGTGCCTTCCCGAGCAAAAAGTTCTGGAGGAAGACCAAAATATAACATAACAGCAGAACAAATTGAAGTACTTCGAAGCACTGGTATGCAGTGGACAGCCATTGCAAAGTGTCTAGGTGTTAGTGCCAAGACCCTGTCCAGAAGAAGGATAGAATACGGTATAGCTGATTACAGCGAGATTACCGATGAGGAACTTGAATCAGTGGCATGTAAGATATATTTTACGATTAACCCCCTTCTCTGGTGAAACCTATGTACGGGGAGCTATTAGAGCACGCGGCATTTACATCCAGAGGTAGAAAATCAGGAAAGCTTTGCATAGTATCGATCCTGTAAATCGTGCCATAAGGCGTAGGTATGCAATTCAAAGGCGCCTCTATATAATGTTAGGAAACCAAACCACCTGTGGCATATTGACTCAAACCACAATCTTATCCACTGGCGATTTGTTTTGCATGGCTGTATAGATGGATATAGCAGAGCTATAATCTATTTGAAGTGCTTCACTAATAACTTTTCGAATACAGTTTTGCAATGCTTTGTAAATGGTACACAAGCATTTGGACTTCCCCTCCGTGTTAGAGGAGATAGGGGTGTAGAAAATGTAGACGTTGCTCGATTTATGATTGATCAGAGGGGACTAAATAGAGGAAGTTTTATTGCCGGACGCAGCGTGCACAACCAGAGAATTGAGCGCCTCTGGGCAGAAGTGAACAGGGTTGTTTCTGCGTTTTACATAAATCTCTTCACTTTCATGGAAAATAATGGTATCCTTGATGGACATGACGAACATGATTTGTTTGCTCTTCATTACGTTTATCTGCCAGCCGTTCAAGCATCTTTGAATGAGTTCATCTCCCAATGGAATCACCATGGACTGCGCACCATGAGTAGTATGTCCCCCCTGGCACTCTGGTACTCTGAGGTGGTCCAAACTGGTGTGGATGATATTGATGTAGGTAATAATTCTTCCTCATATGGCATTGATCCTGATGGTCCAGTGTCAGACATTGAGACAGATAACATGGTCGTTGTGCCAGAAAGCACAATTCAACTAACTGACAATCAAGTAGATGAAATCAAGGACCTTGTCCCAGATCCTCTAGCTGATGACGGCAATCATAGAATCGGGCATTACCTCAGTATTGGTAATTATTTGAAAACACATTGTCAATCACCATAAAATTAGCTGTATCATTGTACATTTGATTGTTGGTCACCGAGGCCCAAAATCTGAGTGTGACAACACACTGCCAGTATTTGATTATGTTAGTCATACTCAAACGTTGTCTATATCAGGTCCAGTCATTTTACCGATAGACCTACCACTAATTGCAACAGAAGGTTTTTCTGCATAATATAATCTGGAATACCGTCTAGAACAACATACTAAAAGTCTACATGAATCTATTTAGGGGAACATCCTCAAAATCAACTTTATGCGAAGTCCAGTGTTGGATTGACATGAAAACGAGGCTCTGAACCGGAAGTTGTATTATTATGCCTTTGAATGCCTTGTAATTGCCTGAAATCTTCTAGAATTGTGGTAACGAGAGAGTATAACAATCATGAAATGGGGAGCGGGGGGAGGGGCGCGACTGGTAGATTTGTTATCTACCATACTGGATTAAAATCCATATACTAGCTATATGGCAGTGCGGGGCTTTGCGAAGGCTGTATATGTGCTGTTTAACGCTCTGTCGAGTATTTAGCTCGTAGAAGGGCCTTACACAATATACCATTTAACACATTGTGTCACCCTAAACTCAGTCCTTGTTCTGTTAGTCTTTCATTGTCAATACTACAGTATATGAATCTCAAACTAAAACATAGGCATTATGTTTCATTTTAAAACCTAAACCAAACAATATCATTTTCTCATTTAAATAACCCCAGAAATGGCTAAGTACAACTCAACTGGTCGGCAGCTAGCCCCGAGTACAAACGTAAAATATAAGAACTCTAAGACGTAATGAATAAAATACATAACACTGTACTATCATAATATGATAACAATAATTTATTCTTTGAACTACTGGGCTACTGCATAGTCTGCATACATAAACCAATATTTAAACATGTTTTGTTACCATCATTATGCCTAAAATCCGATTACTATATCATACAGGTTTCCTAACGGTCTAGCTCGTTAAACTATTTAAATGCGGTCTTTACTGACATAAACTCGCACATAGGCTAGCCTAATGCATAATTATGTTGTGATGATATGCTATTTTAAACAAGTCCTAATGTTAATCGTATCATACCTCTTAAATAAATCCTTGTTAAACAATTTTAAACACTTCATTTAAACATAATTTATTCAAATAGTGCTTTAATACACGTAAATTACATACCATGCCTATCACGCTTATCTTGATACGGTTTAGTCGATAAAATTATTAAACATGACTTTGATTCTTTATTTGTTAAACTGAATACTGCTCTAAACGCTTATTAATCGAGCCTCTCAGCCACAGTTTTCATACCTTTCTAGCATCTATCGTCGCCTGTCCCCACATCCGCACTTATATCGTGTTATGATCGATCGATTTGTAGCCACTATCTCAACTCACTGGCTATTTCACGTTCAGCCGCATCATATTTGGGAAACCTCATCGCAATCCGTTCGTGCAGCGCCCTTTCGCAAGCGGTCTTTTATACTTCAGCCTTGGTCTTCTGTTCGTGTCTCGTATTTGCCCCCCGTCCCCCCTTCCACAGAGTAATCAGGTAAGATAATTATTTCGCTCGCCATAACCTTTTAACTTATCTGTGCCATTCAATAACGAATGGATACACAACGTAGACCGGGTATGTACATGTAGGGTCAACTCATGGCGCCTTTGAGTTTGAAACATATGGTTGTTCAGTAACGAAATTCAACTATTGCTTAATTTCCGGCTTCATTTCATTTTAAAATTGTCAAATGTTTCATCTTTCGGCCATTAAACAACCCTGTTTAACTTTTGACCCCTGATGAGAAGAGTTAAACAGCCAGTCTAACTTTATGTGTTCTCCAATCGTTATTACAATCCCAAATGAGCTCATTTGATTATGCCACTTTATAGTCATACTACATACATGCACCTTTATGCTTTTATAGTGTCTAAAATATTTAAGCGCTTGCCTGGTTTCGATATTACCTGGCAAATAAGTTTGTTATGATTGATAGCTCTACTTCTTCCTCGCGTGCCCTAAGTTGTGGAGTCCCACATTTCTGTTTTGGGACCGCTTCTTTACCTGATGTATACTGCTCCGCTTGGAAATATCATACACAAGCATGGCTTATCATTTCATTTGTATGCGGATGATATACAGGTGTATACCACCTTCACTTCCAATAATGATCACGAACTGGCCACTGCCAAACATCGCATTGAGGATCGCCCGGCTGATATCGATAAGTGGGTGACTATTAATAAACCTATGTTGAATAAAGATAAAAGTGAGCTTCTTTTGCTGCCTTCTAAATTCCACTCATACACTCCACTACGTTCCCTTACCTTGGGAGACGACACTGTATAATATCTGTCAGACCATGCCAGGAACATCGGAGTTATATTCGACACTACTATGATTATGTCTAAACAAGTAAATGCTATAGTAAAATCAGCATTTTACCACTTGAAAAACATCGTAAAAATCAGGAGATATTTATTAGGGTCCTTATTCATGCTTTTGTTAGCTCAAAACTTGATCATTGTATTTCGCTCCGCAGCATATAATTTCAAAGCTTCAATATGTTTAGGCAAACATGACCATATTAGTCCTTCACTCAGAAAGCTCCATTGGTTACCAATTCAATATAGGATAATTTCTAAGGTTAATTTACTTGCTTTCAAGACCCTACATAATTTAGCTCCGTTTACCTACAAGAGTTGTTGGAATTGCACAAACCAAGAAGACTACCGCGTTCATCTAAGTCTGTTTTGCGCCTAAATTGCATGTCCTTTAAATTAAAGAACTATGGACACCGGAACTTTTTCTGTGCATGCTCCCAAGTAATGGAACGATCTTCCACTAAACATCAGATCTTCTGAGAATGTTAATACTTCAAATCCAGGCTTAAAACATACCTTTTAAGATTGCTTATGATTTGTAATTAGTGTTAATTTTTTTGACTCATTATATCAATTTTAGCTATGATTATTATTTTTGTTATTAGTATTATAAGCTATATTATTGCAATGTATAGGTTAAGCATTCGATAATTGTTTAGATTGTAAAGCGGCCTATATTCGTGTTTGTTACACGCTATTTCATGTTACGTTAGGAATTTTGCAAAAAGCCATTGTCTAGATTAGGCGAAAGTCAAAAGTATTAACTCTCAATCTAAATTAAACACACTGTGGTTTTAACATTCTAAACTGTAACCGGGCTTGCAGTTCATAACCTATTGACTTTGTAGATGACCATATATTTGTTATTTTTATATACATGTCATGTTACCATACTAGCTAAGTTGAGCCTGCAGATGCAACTTGCCAGCGGTACAAATTTTGAAAAGGTGTCAAAATAGTAGAATCAACCTAAATACTTTCCCCACTCCAGAAAACACAGCTTTGACAATGTTTTAAGCACAAAAATATTTGTATTTTAGTCTCGTTTTCATGATGTTGAAAAGTGTATACATACATATTTAGCGTTGATTTTAAACACTGTGCCTTCATTGGATTTCTGTAGACTTTTTATGTTATAGAGGGTATGATTAGGGTTATAAAATCTGAAAATATAGATAACAAATCTTACCTGTGGGTTTATAAATGGGTAGCACATTGTCCGGCAGACCGGCACTACCATCCCCTCCCCTTCACCTCTTTTAATGTCTGCACCATACCCCCCCCCCCCCCCCCAGCTCCCCGTTTCATGTTTCAAGATAGTTATACTCTCTCGTTACCACAATTCTAGAAGATTTCAGGCAATTACAAGGCATTCAAAGGCATAATAATACACCTTCCGGTTCAGAGCCTCGTTTTCATGTCAATCCAACTTTTGAGGATGTTCCCCTAAATAGATTCATGTAGACTTTTAGTATGTTGTTCTAGACGGTATTCCAGATTATATTATGCAGGAAAACCTTCTGTTGCAATTAGTGGTAGCAGCAGCCCATTACCAGGAGCGTCCATCTTCCCCACTGTGTCTGTACCCCAGCACAGAGGTAGATGAGGCTATTTTTAGCATTGCGTTTCGCGCGAAAAAGAACAAAGGTAGGCTATTCTTAGCCAATCAGATAGCTAACGTCACTTCTCATTATTATTCATTATCATTCTTCTCACTTTCAACGCCGGAATTCGAATTGCTGGTTTTCACTCAATCCCCAGAGATTCAAATGTTGGTGCCCCAACAAAAGAAGCTAACGAGGAATCTATTGTTTAAAGGCACCAACATGGCGGCAACCTCTTTTCGCGGGAATTTCGAATCTAAAAATAGTCTCATCTACTCCTGTGCTGGGGACCCAACCCATAACAGAGGAACGCTCCTGGTAATGGGCTCCTGGTGGTAGGTTGACCTACTCTTTTTCGTAAAATGACTGGACTAATAAGGACCTGGTTCTTTTTCCTAATTGTTTTCTGAAAACGTTTTTGCAAGGTGTAAATATCAACACAATCAAGTGCAATCCAACTGAAGTTGCCTTTTGCTAATTATAGTACGTTTTGTATATTATGTGATGAATACAATAAAAAAATCCTTAGTTGTTGCTCACTTGGTACATGTGTGACAGGGAAATGCTCACGTGATCATTTTAGGCGGGAAATAAGAGAGAATGGCAAAGCATGCCGGATAGCGATAAATTCTCGACCGTAAAAATTTCTCGATCGTAAAAAAATTCTCGACCGTAAAACAATTCTCGACCATAAAAAAATTCTCGATCGTAAAAACATTCTCGATCGTAAACAAATTCTCGACCGTAAAAAAAATGTTCTCGACCGTAAAAAAAAATGTTCTCGACCGGAAGAAAAACTTCTCGACTGGTCAAAACTTTTCTCGACCCATGAACATATTTCTGGACCTGAAAAATATTTCTCGACCACTTTTGTCCACTATGGCTTTCTATAGATCGGGGCTGGAAAAACGTTTCTCAATAAACATGAAATGAATTTATGCTAGCTTTCGTTACGGGCGAGTGAGCACATGTCATGTGTTAATTGACTTGCTGTTAATCAAACAGAACTTTTTACTTCCGGTTAAAAACTTCCTTTTGCGTACTGATTTTTTTTAACAGTTTGTGGTATGTGAAAAATTGCTGCCAAAACTTAGCTTGAATTTCAGCCGTCTCCTCCGGTTCGGAGGAACGAACCGGAGGAGACGGCTGAAACTGATTCAGGCTAGCAAAAACTACATTTTTTTCCCTCATTTTTTAAATTTTAAAGGAAATTTGAGATCTTCGTATCACTGTATCACTGTATCACCGTATTACCGTATCACTGTATCTTGGTATCACTGTATCTTGGTATCTCCGTATCATTGTATCTTGTAACACGTTATATACCAAGCCCGAGTGAAATGAGGGTTATATTTTACGTAGATTTTGACAAACACAAGTACAACAAAAATTTCAAGTTGAAATTAGGGATTAATTTGTCCTCTATGGTATTAAGTGGATAATTCCTCATGAAATATTTAACAATTTAAGGTCATGGTTAACAAATGACACTGATTTATAGATATTTGTAGGTAATAATAAGGTAGACTATTAATGGAGGTATAAGTTACCTTGATGAAAGGAAAAGCTGTGCCAGGTTTGAGAATCTCGTCCTCTCTACTGACTTGGAACTTTACGTACTCCTCCAGGCCTTTCTCTACAAACAAGTTATTCTCTTCTTCAAGGTTAAACAGGGCTCTGGAGGACACGGCAACATTGATAGTCTTACTGGAATCTGTTCCCTGGAAAAACGTCAATGTCATAAAGTTTAATAATTGGCCACTTTGGAAATAATTAGGGGACTGGGACCGAGTATGAAAAATCAATCTGATTACAAAACAAGTAGCTGTACACGGCTTTAACTCGGACCGTAGGGAAGTTCAACAAACAATGCAACGTGTTGAACGAAAAAATTGGGAAATCCCCATTTGCTCAAGATGTCAATATGTTATTACTAAGTACTTACATTGCGACTACGTGAACGAGAACCAATCACATTGCAGAACGAAAACAAAGCTTTCCAATTTACGGTTATATGAGCCAATCAGTATCGAGCTTCGATAGGGTAAAAGGCGACTTGTTCTGAGGATGAAGAAAATCGCATGGATGTGCTAGGAAACGGTGAACGGAAAGATAGGAATCAGGAACAGAGAGCGAGGAACTGGCTTTTCTTCTGAATTTTACCAACAACAACAAAATGGCTAAATACATAAAAAATGTAAGAGCCGTCGCGTCAGCTCGTATTCATAGGCATTTGAAATTTATTGGTTCTTTCGCGGTAAACACGCGCATTATTAAAATAGCTCTTTCCACTGTACTGGCTACGGATCAGCTAAGCTTATGAAGTTGTATTATCAATAAATTAAGCGACTACCAAAATAAAATGAGCCCAAAGAAAACGAAGGTGGCGTGGACGAGCGGTTAACACGGCAGACTCTGAGTTGGACCCTGAGTTCGTTCGACTACGTTTGTAAATAGCCAGTCAATTTGCCTCCTCGTCGAATGAGATTCTTAATATTTTGTCTAATTTGACTAACACCTGACCCCACAAGCTGTTAGGTTTCAACACTATTGTTACAATAACGGTCTACATGAGAGAAGCCACAGAAAAATAATAACTTCAGTTGTAAATTAGGGAGCGCCCTCAACCAGACGATCGATGCAGTTAATCTAGCAAAATACACAGCCAGTCACGAGAACATACTGCTGAATTAACATCAGATGCAATATATTTACGATGTGTGTCTAAATGTCAACTTCGTTCCGAGTTCTCCAAAGGCACCAAAGCTGTGTCTGAGCCCACGGAACTAATCCAAATCGCCGCTGTCGGTGTGCATGTTTACAGTGTGACTGCTGTAGCCAGTTGTCGCACAGTAAAGTGTTGTCTTCGTGTATGACAATTCCGGGAAAGAATAATCCAGAATTCACAGGGAAAAAAGCACAACTAAAAGGTGGGTGGGTCGAGTGCCGTGAAAGAAGACGCAAACCGAACGGTTAGAACAAGAGAATACAATTATGCAGTTTACGATGTCATAGGGATATCCCTATTTGCTCAGTGAGCTTATTTTAGGCTTTTATTTTAGGCATGTTTCATTTCCGACTACTGATTTTCAACATGAGAACTAAAACCTGAAATTTCATTTGATCGTTTCGATAATGCGTTTTGTCTAAAAGCTTTCAGATATATATTTCAATGTATTACGTTACTTAGTCGGGGCAGACTTACATTCTGTTGTCATCGCTAGCTCAGTAGCTAGCTGTTCGACTGTATAGCGTTGTGCCCTTTAAAAATAAGAATTACAGCGAAAGCTGAAAAGATTCACGTATTTTTGGTTGAATACTATTGAGAGTTTCATTACAAGAATAATAAGGTTGGGAAACAGAGTACCAAAGACTCCTGCGTCGGCGCAGTAGCCGTGTAATATGAGAAACTCATTTATCCCACATCGATAATACGGTAATGGACCTACCATGCAATTTGCCACTTGCGATGCTAAAACTTTTTTTTAGAGAGAGCGGAATGCACTCGGCAGTGAAATAATACATATTTGTTTCACCCAACATGCCGGCCTATGAAGCGAAATTTTCGTCATTAAAATTATAGATTTCATTTGAAAGTCCTTTCGAAATGAGGAAGATTGGCGTTTTCTGTTTCTCAATATCTCATCTCGTCCGCGGGGAGAGGGACGTCCTCGTCAGGCTTTTTTTGAATATGCAAATTTGATGGTCTGTGACGTCATAAGGTTGACACAGCCATGAAGCCAAATAACAAAATGAGGAATATATCTGGAAATATTGGGTAAAAACATTGAAACTTTGCACATGTATAGGAAAACACACACTGACATCACTGTGGAAATCATGACGTTGCCATGGAAACACTCTTGGCCCCAGGACCATTCCACCTTGAATTTAAAATCATAGCTTTCATCTGTAACTCAAAACAATTTACACTCACATGCCTACACTCCCGGGGGGGGTACTCTACCTAAAGTTGGGTAGGGGTGTGCCGCTGGGGCTCTGAAACCCTTACCCTGTTTAAGACAAAAAAACTCAAATTTCCATACCCTGTTCAAGACAAAGTGTTAAAATTTTCCCTCTATAAGACAAATAACAAATTATCTATACTTGGATGTCAGTGTTTATTGTCAGTTTATTGTTTAGTGTCATAACTAAATAAGTCTTCAGCAAGCACTAGACTAAATAACGGCACTAGATAAATACCATACCCTGTTCAAGATCTGTCGATGTGAAAATGGATACCCTGTCTAAGATCAGAAACTCGAAAAACCATACCCTGTCCAGCGGATCATCCTCGTATAGTCCATATATGGGAGTACCCCCCCCGGGCCTACACTGTTCTAAACCTTCTGATATGCCCACAGTGATAAAAATGTGTTTGGCAAAGGAAAATTTAGGAAATTTCTTTTCCCCATTGAAGGAGCCTGAAGCCTATAGTTATGGCTGTGGTAATATCCTAATTTGCATAATGACGAAATTATTTCTTTGTACCATGTGTAAAATTTACAGATGTATGGAGAAGTGAAAACACGATTACACGCTTCCAGCACAGCTACATATCCCGCAAATTTTGATCAGTTAATCTTTTACCTGGTATCTTAAGTTTGCAGACTGCGAATACTTCAGAAATTCGACTTTACGGAAATTACTTGGCATCGGATTCCCATACAAACACTGTACTTCGTGCCATGTTTGCATCCCTTACAAGATGGTGGAATTACCTTGGATTGGTCTATTTTCCAATGCATGTAAACTCACCGGCAAACTCCTCTTCAATCTCTCCACCTCAGGACTGGAGACGAACGTAAGAGCTTTAGAGCTTTTTTCAGCCTCAGCAGAAACCGCTAAACTCTCATCAGCGCAGCACTGTTCATTTGCAGCCATGTTCTTGGGAGTCTTCGATGGAAGTGAGTCCGTTCTTGGAAGCGCAAGCCCTGCGAAGGTCAATAAACGGGTCGCCACCACATGTACGTCGCTTCTCGTATTTCGATCCCCTCAATAATGTTTTAAAGTGGAATTCTTACCTTCGTAATAGGTTAGGATTTATCATAAGATAGAAAAGTACGCTCTTGTGAAGTTCTAACCAAATTTAGAAGGAAAAACAGAATGTTTCTTGGTCATTAGGTGGTTTCAGTGTGTGACGTCACGACTGAAGGGGGATTCCCTGTTGGGAGCCAAAACGAAAGTGAAAATTAATTTACTTCCAGGAATTTCCCTTTGGATCGAAACATCATATTTTTTTAGAAACCTTGAGTCTTATAAGCAGCTTCAGAATTAAAACACCAAAAAATAATTAAACAAAACAAAACAAGAAATAGCTTCCATCTATTAATAGTTTTAGTCACGGACGCCTGCGAAGGGAACGTTTTAGGTTTATAATTTGGAAGACTTTCTAATGCTATTAAACCAGTGTAAATTTAAAATGCCTTTGATAAAATATTTCTTATTAACATTAAACAGAATGTGAATATTTCAGTCAATGAAACATTGGTGCCTAGCAGTATTCGCGAGGGAAAATCCCTTACCCTACCCTGGATGCCAGAGGCTCTAAGCGAGACGTCATAGCCGTCGAGCGAAGCGAGACCTCTTTTAAGCTGACGTCGAACGAAAGCGACACGTCAGCCCGAGTCGCCACGTTGTAAATATATTGTGAGCTACGTTGTCGATATTGTGAGCTAGGAGAAGCGGATTTCCAACCTCCAGCGGATTTCCAAACTCCAGGGTACCCTTACCCTGTTTAAGACAAAAAAACGCAAATTCCCATACCCTGTTCAAGGCAAAGTGTTAAAATTTTATATCCCTCTATAAGACAAAACAATTATATCTATACTTGGATGTCAGTGTTTATTGTGATCTTGTATAATGAGTGTCATAACTAAATAAGTTTCATCAAGCATTATATATACTGTTCAATATCAGAAACTCGAACATCCCCGTAGTCCATATAAGGGGGGGGGGGGGGGAGGGGGAATCCCTTATGTTCTCTACGGAATCTCCACTATTTTCACGTCCACACTCCTCCTCAAAAGTCCCCCGTGTGTACGTATTTGTATAAGGGGGCCTATACTGGTTGTTACTGAAAGTTGGACTGAACAGTCAATATTAAAGTCTTTCTATTTCGAAATGCATTTCGTCTTCCACATAAGTCCCATCTGCAGTAATTATTTTTGTTTGCTATTATTGCTGGTTGACATTTTACTTCTACTCCTGGGTTTTCCCATAAAATGCTGACTAATTTTTATTGTGCCAACTGAGCTCTTGATAACGAAAGGGGGAAATAAAAGATTTTCCTGCATCCTGTTACAACTTACAATTGTTTTTTTATGGTCCGAGTAGATTAATGCAGTTCACCCTTCATGACAAGTCTTAGTAGAAAGTGTCTAAAGCAGTAAGAAAATCCGAGGAGGGAAAGCACAACTCAGCAAAAGGGTACGGTTGATTCCCAACTGGTCTTTTTAAATATATATTATCATTTTTATTAAAAATAAGGAAGTTAGGTAATAGCCCACTTTCGATACATGCTTGACTTGTGACGCACAAAGGTTTCATTATGAGGCTCAGGGGTAAATTAAATTTATTATTTTCTCTTTTCACGAATCACTGAGCATTATACCCCTGAGCCTCGTATTGAAACCCGGCTTTGTCTGTGACAAGTGAAGCATATGTCTAAAGTGGGCTATTATTAGCATGGTTGTATATAATGGCGGGTAACTATAGTGAAGGGCCATAAGCCCTTTAGGAGCCCTAAAAAAGCAGCCAATGAAAACTGACAGAGAAGCAGGCATTATAGTTTGCTGGCTGTCGTCTCTTAATCTATAAGCCTGAATCAGCATAGGGGAAAGGCCATAGTCCTAATTTATTAATTTCAAATCTTGTTTGAATGGGTCGCAGTGCAGTACTAGGTCAATACTGAATGCACCCACATTTAAAATCCCTCACAAACAAACTCCAATGGAGCCCAGATAATTAAATACAAATTCTTTAAACTATTTTTATTACTCGGGCTGCCTGTGGCAGCGCCGAGTCTTAAAATGCAAGTCGTTTTTTTTTTTTTTTTAATCCATGTCAGACGGCTTCTGCGCATGCGTTAAAGGTCAAATTCAAACCAATCAGATTGCACTGTGCTGGTCACGCAACAATCGCCAGGTTAATGTATTTACATAAGTGAATACAGTAAATCAAAATGGTCGACCCGCGAGGGCGAAAGCCTTCCAACAGGCTCAGGATATTTCAACTGGCGCTCTTGTTGACCATAAAAATACATGAACAACCAGGAGCCGGAATACATTCGATCAGCGCTGTTTGGACAGATCCAATGTACATTTAGAAACGTAAGCGAAATACAATATCCAAACACGTTTGGATATCAACGGGTATCGAATTATCATCAAAGGTTAGATATCGTCAGGCGCGCTCAGATAAGAAAGTTCAAAGCTCTCAGACAAGGCGAGACAAGGAGATATCACTTTCAATGAGTCATTGTCGGAAATCTATTCCATCGTGGGCGGTCTTGTACAGCTAAGGCATGTTTTACGACATAATAACCAGAGTCTTTCTACTGGATTGAGAGCTCGAGACATTATACATGTTGGCTAATATGGGGAAACATTATACATGTCGGCTAATATGGGGAAAACTGAAACAAAAAATGAACTTTGACGGCAGAAACCCTCAATTGAGCCAAGCGGAATAGTTACATGATCCGCTAAGATTTTTACAAATCTTAGTTAAGCAGATGTTTTCAGTGTATGCCAACTGAAATGCGGCAACTACACGAACAAGAAGCATGAACTGCCAGCAAAGAGAGAGGAAAAAGTATTTGAAATGCACAGCGCTAGCTGAAATAGGGCATATATATAATATCTGTGACGTTAAATTACGTTACTGTGAAGAGGATCAAAATTCAAGTTTTGTAGCTTGAGACTGTCTTCTGCCGTGACTCGTTTCATTCAGACACTGGCAAATTTATTGAAAGCTACGGGCTTACTTTATGAGATTATTATTCATTGTGGAATGAAAGGAAACAGGTTAGCTGAAAGTTAAGTTCGAGGTAGGCTTCGACTTTCATTCCGATTCAGTGCATATGTGCACGAAGGTGGGTGCTGTCAACATCACTACCAAAAGATCCAAAACGAAAGTTCAGTTACGTAAGTACTGTAAGTAAACTCTTTTTGATTTGAATAAATTTCCTCTCAGTTTGTCTGTTAATGTACTTTTTCTTCTAATTATCGCTTTATTTAACATCTGTGATTTAGAGTATGCGTACCTCAGAATAAATTATTTGAAAGGTCAACTGAATTCTTGTGTCGATAAGCGCAAATGTTTTTTGTGAAACAGTCTGTGTATATGAGAAGCGGCTTAATAGAAGAGCTTTCTCATTTATAGGCATTACAAATTTTTTTCTTGCCATGAAATTTATGTTTCATTTCACATTTATTCATACAGTTTTAGCCGGACATTTCCCCGAGTTTTGATCTATTGTCAATCAAATTCAAAGTCTGAATATGTCATTGTATTGCATTTATACACTTGAATTGCCAGTATTCTGTTGTTCGAATCCTGCGTTATCATAGTCATGCCATAAAAGCGATTCAGTAATAGACCAGTCTGTTTTTTTGAAGTTCTCACTGGCGAATTAAAGCACGACTTGATACTTAGAGGATTTCAAATGAAAGTGTATTTCATCTTCAATCTCATGTGGCCCGAGTGAAAGCCCAGATGGGTTGAATATATGTTGGCAATGTACATGTAACTCTTATGTACATGGGCATATATACATTGTATAATGTTGGCTGGCAATTACTTTAGTATAAAAAAGCAGGAAATGAGGCCAATCTCAGATAACCTACTCCAACCAGTCAAGAAAGCTTTAGTAAGTAATTATTCTTTATTCACAGGAAATATTTCATACATTCTGATACATCCTCGGATACCCAGGGACAGTTAGTGGGCGACGAGCAAAAAACGGACGAAGGAGGAGGAACTTTTCCTCCCCCCTCCCCCTCCGTCGCTTTTTTGCCTGTCGCCCACTAACTGCCCCTGGATATCCGAGGATGCTCATGATATTACGGGGAAACAAGGTAATTCGGAGACGGAAAGTATTTCCTTCGGAAAATTAAACAGGAAGAAGTGTCCGTTGAATCGGAAACACAGGTGATACGACTACACAAATTAATCGGAACCAGTGATTGTAGGAGAAAATTACCAACAAAATCAATCACAAACGACTCTTGAGCGAGTAACGACTTTACGTACACTACAGTGACTTAATGAATCAAATTTCATCTGATGACAATGGTCGAGTGGCTTGTGTATTTATTTAATGTATTACAAGTAATGTATTTAATGTATTACAAGTAATGTATTTAATGTATTACAAGTAATATATGGTTGGAATGGACCTTTTGCAGGAATGCAATCACGTGGTTATACTGTATGCCAAAAAAATCAGACTTCATTTATTTAAAGGCACTTGTACGAGATCGGTAATGTTATTAGCAAAACCTGTTTATAAATACTTTTTTACACCTCCAATCGATTGTCGATCTTTCTAAAACAGCATTTTTACAGATACAATGTAGCTTGCCACCCAGCAGCCATGGCAACGCCTTTCCATGGGGATCACGTTAACGAAGTATTATATCAGCACGTGACTGTTTCCTGCAAAAGGCCTATTCATTGGTTACTATCAGCACGTGACTGTTTCGGCAACAGGCCTATTCATTGGTTACTATCAGCACGTGACTGTTTCAGCAACAGGCCTATTCATTGGTTACTATCAGCACGTGACTGTTTCAGCAACAGGCCTATTCATTGGTTACTATCAGCACGTGACTGTTTCCTGCTAAAGGCCTATTACGTTATAGTAACGCCAGTCGAGGAAAGTTTAACTCATGATATCATGAATTATAAAATAACCCAGAGGAAACTCGCGCGCTGATTGGCTGAAAGCCGTGTTTATATGAGAGTCCATAGACATGGAAATTCGCTGGTACGCGATTGTGAATGAACTGATCAAAATGGCAAACGACAAGGAAGAATGTTTTCACCAAACGTTGACTTTCAATAATATGATTGTAATCAGCAAAACCGACATATATATTTAACAAAAATACAGCCAACCGACGAAGTTATCAAATTTGCTAACCATCCCGGCCAAGATATTTTTATTTGTGGTCCAACAAACAAAAGTCGAAACCACTTTTCGTCTAACTTATTTCGTACGGTAAAACTAAACTGAACACACAAACGGGTAACAAGTCTAGTTTTTAAACAACCTCCTTATAGATGAATAGAGCAAAGAATGGAGCTAGAGACTAGAGTAGATGAGAGGGAAAAGCAAGGCAACACTCTTTCAATTTTTTTTCTCTGTCTTTTTTTATCCCAAACTAAAACTAAAAGGACATATACGTATTTGTCGGCGACGAAGTCACGAAATAATAAGCCTTCATATAAGGCCAATTGTTATCATTCACCCTGTTTGGTCTTAGATAATTCAGATAAGGTTTTTAGCTTTCTCCTTGCTATTTTATGAACAACTACATGAATTTTGCAAACTCACGTGCGACAGTTGTGAAGTTGATATTTTGTTGATTTTTTCACAGAACAAAATGAGTTTTTCCCTCTTACCTTGCACTCTTAGCCTCATCTCATTGGAAGGAAAGTTCCAACAGCTAGATCTTTCCATTGAGTTTGGTGAAAATAAAAGTTCATTCAACTAAAACCTGCTTCAAAGTTCAACAGGGGAATCATGTTTCCTCATGTACATTCAGCGACAAAAACACCCAGTTCAAGTCCTCCACTCCTTGAATGCCTTTCGCCTTAAATTTCCCGGAAAGCATGTCTTGAATCAGTTCCGAGTTAGTCTTTTCGGGGACTGTTGAAGCAGAGGTTTTTAAAATAGAGCCACACACTGACACAGAGCCAGAGGACACAGAGCATTCCTTCGTTTCTCGGCTCAGTTCTGTATCGGGGGATTTCCCGCGCTGTGCAAACTCACCGTCGGTCGATTTCTGACGACTGTTACGGTTAGGAGAATTGATCTTCTGATCGTGCGTGCGTACGATTTTCTCTCGTGTTTTTCCTGTTCGTTATTTTATAAAAGCAATATAACACGCTTTCCATGTCTTTGTTCTCTTATATAAACACTTGGGATATGTTGGGAGAACGCAGAAAAACTTGAAAATCACTCGCCTGGCGGCTCGTGATTTTCAAGTTTTTCTTTGTTCTCCCAACATATCCCGCGTGTTTATATAAGAGAACAAAGACATGGAAAGCGTGTTATATTGCTTAATGAAAGATGGGAATAAACTTCAGACTTTCCAAGATGTATCACAGGCGCTGGTAACTACATTTTCAAACAGGCATGAAGTCTTGTAACCGACCGGGACGAAAACTAAACGCATTACAAAACGAAAATAAAGCATTCCTAGTGTATCCACGCGATGTTCTTCATTCAAAAGACTTCGACTTTAGAACTAGCCCACGAAATTTACCTTTCACCGGGTCGAAGCTCGAACAAGTTGAAATGCAGTCGACACTGATTGGCTCAAATAACCGTAAATTGGCCAATACTTTGTTGTCGTTCTGCAATGTGATTGGTTCTCGTTGTCTAAGTGGCCCTGTGATTGGTTCTCGTTGTCTAGTAGTCCCAGTTACTAAGGGGTGGACCATTAGAAATCCTGGGAGGGGGGGTGGAAAACTTTATGTGCACGATATTTTTTTTAGCAGTGCGAGTTCTGCAAGAATTTTTTTTTTAAGGCGATACCTCTGCACGATTTTTTTTTTCAGTGCACATTCTATAGAGATTTTTCAGTGTACATCCTATATAGATTTATAGCCTGTGAATACAACCATAATATAATAATAATAATGTTATTTATAGAGAATCTGTCTCCGAACTTATATATTAAAATATGACGATGTACAAGACGACGTTTGGAACGAGTAGGCCAATTGAGATTTGACAAGGCTAATTGTGCTGAAGAACTTTAACCAGGTAAATTCAAGAATTATCTTGGCCGCTTATTTTGCAAAATCTGAAGATCGTCTATGAGGGTTGAGTTGTATTTCTCACCCCAAATCGCATCAGCGGTAGTCAAAAAGTGGACATACTAAACTATTATACAAAGTAAGGCGTGTCTCGAGGGGCAATAAGTGCCTGATACGCTTGGCCAGACCAATCCTTTGGTTTACTTTAATAGATAAGGCCTCTACCAGGTCATGCGAAGTCATATACTTATTAATTATAATACCGAGGTACTTGATATTGTCAGAGCGTTCGAGGGGCACGTTGTCTATAGTGACATCGATGCTAGAGCAAGATTTCAGTTTATGTGGACTACCTATTAACATAAACTTAGATTTAGAAGTATTCAAAGTCAGGCGATTTATACGAAACCAAGAGGCCAATTTTGCCAAGTCATGATTTAAGCAATGTTCGATGTCATTGATAGAAGGACGGCTACAGTATATCACGGTGTCATCAGCGTACATGGTCACTTGGCAATGATCTACAGTAAGTAAATAAGTAAGTAAGTATATAAGTAAGTAAGTAACTTTATTTAAGTGTCAAATGTATTTAGCTTTGCAACTAATTGGGGACACTACTCCTACGATTTTACGTCCATATCCGAGAAGACGTGAAGGTCTAACCATTTGCAGTTGTTTCACAAAGGCAGCACCTTCTACTCAGTTATTTTAAGACCCTGAGTATTGGTCCGGTCGGGGTTTGAACCCGCGACCTCCCGCTCAACAGACCGGAGCTTAGCCACTGAGCTAACCGGGAGGCGGTCATTGACGTAAACCAAGGACAAGAGAGGACCGAGAATACTCCTGTGGCACGCCAACTCCCACTGAGCACGAAGAGGACTGAGAGTCGCCTATTGCATTTATCTGGTGTCGGTTATCAAGGTAGGAGGTAAACCAATTTACAACTTCACTGCAAGCACCAATGAGCTTTGTCAGCAAAAGGTTGTGCATGGTCCACAGTCACAAAAGCCTTGGACAGGTCTAAGAATACTGCACCAGTCACCTTGCCATTGTCCATGTGTTGTAGAATGTATTTGGTCAGTGAAGTGTGCAAAGCCAATTTCAGTAGATAACCTCGGGCGGAAACAAAACTGATTAGGTGTGAGGAGTTTCTCTTACGAGAGATAGCCGTAGAGTTGTTGATGTACAGCCCTTTCTAGAATCTTACTTACAGCAGGTAGAATATAATTGTGATAGGCCTGTAATTGTTAAAATCAGAGTGATCGCCGGATTTAAACAGGGCGGTAACTTTTCCTTGTTTCCAGATGGCTGGGAAAATACTTGAGTCCAGAGAACGATTAAACAGTTTGGTTAAAACTGGTCAGGAGTCATACACACAGCCGAGTCATTTAGTAGCCTCGAGCTGATTCGGTCTAATCCAATAGCTTTGTTTGTTTTCAAACCCCTTAATTGTTTAAAAACAAAGCTCTCGGAAATGTTCGAAAAGCGAAATACTAGCTGGAGTAATGACGTCAATGGCGCCGACCAGAGATTGAAACTTTGCTGCTAACAAATGTCTGATCGATCGACGCTGGCTCTGTTAACTGTACTCCATCAGATTCAGATTGGATAAAGGTCGGCTGAGAGCCATTATTAGATCTTATTACGGCAAGTCAATCATTTATACGGTTTTCCATAGAGCACCTGAATTTCTTTGTTTTGTCTAATCAGATCTTTATATAGTAATTTGCTTTACATTCCTTGACTTGTTTATTTACTTTGAGCCGCAGTTTTTTTGTAACGAGCCCAGTGATGTGAGGAATTTCATTGCTTGGCTCCGATTCAGGCCAAATCAAAAATGCATACCCCAAGATTTCATTGTCCATGATGTTTTGCACAAGACAATACATGAAAATATTTCTATGTGCTCTAAATTGCTGGCACAGACTCTGTAATCTTTGAAAATGTGGACATTGAAGTTTACTCAATGAAACCTGACGTTAAACTCGGTTGCAAAAACTGCTGGCATCAGAGAATAATTTGAGGCTTCAGTAATTGCAGAGAAGGTTTATTTGCCAATAATATAGCTGTTTTTAGCTTGTCAGTGTTTTAGACCGCAAATAAACTTCTCTCTTGGCCAAACATTTGAGCGTGTTTATTCTTGTGGTTTGCTACCGGTATCGGAGGAATTAAGGCCAGTTGATATTTCCATGACAACAGTGACTAAACTATTTTTATGAAGGTTGGGGAGGTTGTTTTCATCTGGAAATACCCGAAAATCAGGTAGGCCAGATAAAAAAATACTTGTTTAGCGTCCACCCATTTCAATTTTTCCAGGTAGGGAGAGAGTTCTTTTTTTTTTTCTATGTGAAGTTTATTTTGTCTTGACTAGATATTATTCACTCACCTCGTGTTCATGACCTCGTGTTGTAGAAACAAAATGGCGTCGATGTTAAAATATTTAATGCGCCGGGGCATATTTTAAGTGGTACATGTAGGGGTCTGGGTACAAGAATTGGTGTTCGCGGAGGCATTTACACTTTCTAAAGTTGTTTTATGAAAATAAAAATAGAGATCGGGGACATTTCTCAGGTCGGGCGGGGACGCTAACCAAGTATTTGTTTTTATCTGGCCTTACACAGACTGTGTGGGTAATCTTTAGAACTATATTTTGAATTGGTAAAACTGAATTGCTAGTATTTTTTTTAAACAAAAATTGAACAATGCATTGGTTCCTTTGCACGAATTTTTTTTTGTGCCTTAGTGCTTTGCAGGAATTTTCTTTTGGGACATTTAGACTTGCACGAATTATTTTTTTGGACTACCCACCCCCCCTCCCAGGATTTCTAATGGTCCACCCCTAACAGTAGTCGCAGTGTAAAATGATGTATAGTCCCTCAACATCACAGGTTCAGCCCGCACATTTTGTATTGTAAACTACAAACGCTCGCTGACATATGATATTCAGGATACATTAGATATTCGAGTGATATTTCAAATCCCGATATAAGCGATTTGTAGTGCTCATTTTGTGTCTTCTTATTCCGCAATATATTCAATTAAACGAACACTCCTGCCTATTCATTCATACTGCATGTTTATGTTTCTTTTCTTGTAGATACTCCTTGGTAATTCAGTATTGTTTTCTTCGTCCTCACGCTATCATGCCAACTAACCATTTTCTTACTAATTTCAGTTATCTCATCTCGTGCCACACCCAGAATCGATTGTTACAACTGTTGTGATCAATCGCATATCCCACTTTCTTAATTAGACAAGTGGACAGGGTTATTGAAGAGGGAAATTGTGGTGTAATAAATACTCATTATTATCCTATAAACCTTATATTTTAGCCAATCAGAGCTCAGCTTTACTATGCAATACAGGACGGTATTTCATGGTTTTTCTATGAAATACAGAGCGGTATTTCATGGCTAGATCAAAGGCAATGAAAATGCAGGAAATGTCGGGCCCTTTCTTTATCAGCCAATAAGAATTCAAGATTTTGAATACATAATTATTCTGCAGAAGCGCGCGGCCACCACTCGAAATGTGTGTTTTCGGGCGAGAAAATTCGCAGTCAAGTTACTTTGTTTTCGTGATAAATCTTCTCGTTCATTTGTTATTTAAAGGATAATATAGTTAAAAAGGCCGGCTTGTTGTATACCAAATAATACAAATTTCTTGTGAAATATTCGCCGCTATTCCATAGACAACCATTAATTAACCAGTAAGTATGCGATAAGTAGTTATCACACTATTTAACTGATGCATACTAATGAGCACATTGCCAAAACATTACATGCGAAAATTGAACAGAAAGCGTTACATATACTCATCTCAGACCTAGAAGGTCAAAAACCCGAACCCCTCCAGCGGCACAAATCCGTATAGCTTTTATATGGGAGTCCCCCACCCCCCGGGATTCAACCTTATTTATCCCTTCAGTCATTTCACGTAATACACTCGTTGTGTTGTGCCATCTGTTACAATAATCCTGCCATCTGCAAGCACTGCTAAGAAGATGGGTTCTTCAATGTTCTTACACTCCGACGTTTTCCCAACAAAACGGCCGTCCAGTGTGAACTTCTGAATACGATGATTACCTCTATCACATACAAGTAGGTTACCATCATTGTCAATAGCAAGACCTTGTGGTTTCTTGAGCTCACCATCTTCACTTCCTTGTCTTCCTATTACAGATCTCCTGGTCGGTGTGTTATCTTGCTGATCAAACACTTGAATGACATGATTACTAAACTGAGATACAATGAACAAGTCACCGTGAGTTATAGCAGAGACTGGATTAATCATCTTCCCCGCTAACCCAAGGCTAAACTGAAATTGATAGATTCCATCTCCTGTAAACACTTGAACGCGGTGGATGTTATAGTCACTGACTATAATACGTTCTTGTTCGTCTACATGTACTCCCAATGGACTACTGAACTCTCCACTACCCTGACCTTGTCTGCCAAAGCACTTCAATGGCTTTCCAGTTGTGCTGTTGAATAACTGTATCCTGTGATTGTAATTATCTGCTACTACCACATCGTTATCGTTTAGGAATGCTATACCAGTAGGGCCATTCAGTTGTCCATCTCCACTGCCTTTACTACCAAACTGTGCTAGTAACATACCCTCCATATTGAATACAGCTATACAGTGGGACGACAAGTCCGTGATAGCAATCCTGGTATTACTTTTGTTAACTGCAATTCCCCAAGGGCGTTTCAGTGGTGCCTTCATCCCTTTCATCTCAAACTGTCCTGTAAACTTCAGCTGTTGTGGTTTCACGTCTATCACCAGCGGGCTATTGGACACATGCTTGCCGTTAATCTTCACATCAGCTGTGAATTGTCCTGGTACCTTGGGGGTGAATTCCACTTCATATTTCTCACCAATCCTTTCTGATACTTGTAGCAGTTTCACATCCTCTTTAGGGCTGATGTTCACCTCTACAACATCGTCAGGGTCGTTGTTTGGTTCTCCCGCAGAGTTTTTAGTAAACACACTCAGCTTTGCTTCACAGAGTGCTTCTAGTTTTGATTCCACCTGTACGGTGCTCTTTTCTGGGTCTGTAAGGTTTGTTTTAATCAAAGAACCGAGACCTACTTCTCGCAGTATAGTAGGCCCCTCACTAGGGACAAATAAGATCTTAGAGTAGATCTCGGTTAAATCATTTTGTAAAGCAAGAAGTTCGTCACATCTATTTTGTACTGAGTCTTTAGTGGTCATTATTAGATGTGCTGAACCATATTCAAGCAGCTTGGAGACGTGCTCGCTGGCACTGCGAGTTTGATGAAGTAACGATTCTTGCTTGACTTTCTTTCTAATTATCATCTGCACCTCTTCATCTACCTGTCTCAACAAGTCTCTCTTGTTTTGTTCAATAAAGGCAATCAGTTCCTCGGCTGTTTGTAACACATTCGTTTTCGTTTCTTCGGCGGTAACCTTTATGTTGGAGACACTTTCTTCTAAAACTTTGAGGTTAGTCTGTTCTTCTGTTTCTTTGATCTTCAATTTCTGAAGTGTATCATTCAAAAGCAACTTTTGCATTTCCGCTCTTGATTCAATACCTAATAGGTCATGTGAACCTAAGTCGTGATCCTGTAGAATACATTTCTGACATACACAGCTCTCACATGTGTTACAGTAAAATTGCAAGAATTCTTTCGAGTGTAGTGGCTCCTCACAGAACGACTGCTGCTTGAAGAGAACATTATAATCTTCGGCTTGAATATCCGCCAGGTTTATAATTTTATGTCCTTGTGTGAATACATTGTGAGCATTCAAGCATATTTGCTCACTGCAGAGATAACAAGCACAGTTCAAGCAGTGTGATGTTGATGGCTTTTTGCAAACTGAGCAGTTTACTCCAGAGTTCGCTTCAGTGGATGTTGCGATGAACAGGACTTCAAGAATTCGCGAGTGGAAGCTGCTTGACTCTAGAGAATCGAAGTCGCTGCTCTGCGTTAGATCGTGTTTCGTCTGGCATGAAGGACAACTGAATGTCTTCCCTTCTTCTTTCAGCTCAGCGTGTGCAACCAGACAATTCTTACAGAATGTGTGGAAGCAGTTGAGAATCTTGGGCTCCTTCAGGGTCTCATTACACAACGAGCACTTAGTTAGTTGTCTGAGGTTATCGAGTACTGCCTCCATTTTAGAGCAGATAGAGTACTTATTATAAATACCGATTGGAATTTGTGATCTTTGTCGCCTGATTAACATGTGATTGTCAGCTACTGAAGAATATTTCCTTGTTGACCCTAGCTAGGTTGACCTCTTAGTTTTGTTGTGTTACTCATAACCAGACAACGGATACTTTTCGTATTATTGTAATCTAATAGTTTTAAGTTAATAAATCGAGATAGTAGTAAATATATATTAAAAATATAGGTAACTTAGATAGTTTAAACTAAGCTAGTCATAATTTAAGAAATAGTATATAGTTGTAACTATACTGAAATTGTACCTATTTATGTATTTATTTATTCTTCAAAAATTCATGAATAATTCATGAGCATTTTGTCCAATCAGATGAAGCAAATCAGTCACGTGCATGCTCCTTTATGCCTGATAAAATCTCATCATTCTAAAAGGCCCATGGAGGGATTTGAATTCTGTCCCAGAGGGAAACGGGGTTAATGATTGAGACAATGTAATTTCTATTGATGTTTCAGCTTTCTCGTTGAATTGCTAATTAGGATGAACGTTTTATATAATGAACATGAAATTTTATATAAAGTTTCATCCTAATTAAGAATTCACTGATAAAGACCCAAAGAAAGCAAAAGATACACGGAACATAAGGTACCTAGATAATAAATTTTGCACTAAATTTACTAATATCAGCAGATTACCGAGATACACAGATAATATTTTTAAAATGAAGTTATCCAACTACCATTACTTGTTTACCGAGTCACTGTTTAGTTCCAATTATTAAACCAAACTCAAAGCCGTAAAATAATAAAAACGTGCATTAAACTTACATATTTTGTGCCGGAGTCAAAAATTTAGAGTCTGCCGTCATATCAGTCAGATCGCTTTCCAAGTCTTGAACTTTATCGAGGTAAACCACGACACCAAATCCTTCAAGTGCAGGTTCTTCTTGCATTGCGAAACGCCGCTTTAAACAACATAGTATGGTAATTTCTTCATGTCATTCCCTTGAGATGTTCGTAATTGCAGGCGGTGATTACTCGAATATTTTGCATGGCGTTGTGAATACAAAGGTTCATTAAGTAACCATTCCCTTGAGATGTGCGTCTTTCTTTCATTGAATTCTTAAAGCGTTTTTGAGTACTGTTTAAAACACGAACAGCAGTGTTTTATCAAGTTTAAAAATTCGAGGGCGAAGCCCGATAATTTTTAGACTTGATAAAACACGTGCTGTGAGTGTTTTAAACGGCTTCAAAAACGAAAGAAAGACGCACATCTCAAGGGAATGGTTACTTAATGAACCATTGAACCTTTGTATTCACAACGCCATGCAAAATATTCTAGTAATCACCGCCGGCAATTACGAAGATCTCAAGGGAAGGACATGAAGAAATTACCATACTATGTTGTTTGAAGCGGTGTTTCGCAATGCAAGAAGAATCTGCATTTGAAGGATTTGGTGTCATGGTTTACCTCGATAAAGTTCAAGACTTGGAAAGTGATGTGACTGACATGACGGCAGACTCTAAATTTTTGACTCCGGCACAAAATATGTAAGTTTAATGCACGTTTTTATAATTTTACGGCTTTGAGTTTGGTTTAATAATTGGAACTAAACAGTGGCTCGGTAAACAAGTAATGGTAGTTGGATAACTTCATTTTAAAAATATTATCTGTGTATCTCGGTAGTCTGCTGATATTAGTAAATTTAGTGCAAAATTTATTATCTAGGTACCTTATGTTCCGTGTACTTTTTGCTATCTTTGGGTCTTTATCAGTGAATTCTTAATTAGGATGAAACTTTATAAAAAATTTCATGTTCATTAATATTCTTTAATAAAACGTTCATCCTAGTTAGCAATTCAGTGAGAAAGCTGAAACATCAATAGAAATTCCATTGTCTCAATCATTAACCCCGTTTCCCTCTGGGACAGAATTCAAATCCCTCCGCGTGCCTTTTAGAATGATGAGATTTTATCAGGTATAAAGGAGCATGCACGTGACTGATTTGCTTCATCTGGTTGGACAAAATGCTCATTAATTATTCATGCCTTTTTGAAAGCCGTTTAAAACACTCACAGCACGTGTTTTATTAAGTCTAAAAGTTCTCGGGCTTCGCCCTCCAATTTTTAAACTTGATAAAACACTGCTGTGAGTGTTTTAAACTGTACATAAAGCTATTCTTAATTCAAATAGTTTAATGAAGTTAGTCATAATTTAAGAAATTATGTAAATAATTGTAACTGTAATGTAGATTTTATTCAGGCTGATTTATCTATTCTAATGCACGGCCCTCTGGGAGAGCATGTAATTTTACATGCGGATAAAATAAAGATTATGTATTATGTATTATGTATGTGTATGTATTCGTAGAATAACTGAATATTATGGCATCAGTATAAAAGTGTTGTGCAAATCTTAGTTCTGATATGATTTTTGTCTGATGATATTGAGTTTCTCTTTTTGTGCCTTAGCTTACTCCGGCTCCACCTTATATGCTATAACAGAGCTATTTAAAAAAACGTTGTCATGTTCATTGTATTCTTGGAGAAGCAGCTAAATACAGCAATACTCCAACCTCTGCCATTGGCCAAGAATACAATAGATTAACAGTGGCCGCTAGACGACTGGTAACTAATTTGCATGGTAATATAATTTAAAATTTGACGGAGTGTATGCGACGTCTGCTTTACGAGCAGGAGAGCGGGGTTTCGAGTTCCAGAAAAGATCTTTAATATTTTTCTCTTCCCCATTTTCTTGAGAACCCCCTTGACCTGTGTTCAACCCTAGCCACAAATTAGCCCTAACACCTCGTTGTTTACCTGGAAACTTGTTTCCTGACCGGTTAGGTTTTTTTTGTTCAGGGTAGGGTTTTAGTTAGTATTGTGAGAGGTCGGAGCATTCCTGTATTTAGCCGCACGTTATTCCTGGGACGGCGGCCATGTCGGAGGAACATTAACAAAAGATTCCTCATTACTGTCTTTTGTTGCGTCTACCAACATGGCTGCCGCGTCTTTGTGTTTTGAATCTCCAGGGATTGATTGCAACCCAAGAAACATAATATTGCATTTAGGCATGTAAATTATTAGACGGGTTCAACAAATGGGGTGGTCCCTTCATGATCATGAAGGCAACACATGAATTGCTATCAAAATACCATAAAGGGCAAATTAATCCCTAACTTTAACTTGAAATTTCACGCGTAATTTGTAATTTCACATGTGAAATTTCAAACACTACCTACGCGCGCTTAAAATATTTTTTTCTGCATCTTAATTTGCCCTCCATAATATTAATGGGTAATCAAATAGTGACTTAATTGTGAAATTATGGATACATTACACTTGTGTTTGTCAAAATCTAACGTAATTTCACTCGCCGAAGCGTGCTCGGGAAATTACTTCGATTTTGACAAATTAAACACGCGTGAAATTTATCCCTAACTTCACTCATCCTCATTTGATTACCTATACAATTACAATAGAATTAACACAATACACAACCTGATAGAACGAAATACACAATACAATAGAACACAATATACGATACAATTTGGTAGTAATTGATGTCTGCCTACATGAAGGGAGAACCACAAATGAAAAGAATATGTTGAGAGAAAGTGAATAACTAAGATTGTTATATTATTGAACTGACTACTTTTAAACACACATGTCGGTGGACTTGACTAAATAGGCACAGTAAACCTAATGCATTGACTGCACTTATCAGGAACGCGCAATGATCTAAGATTCTTTCCAATTTTTAGAAAAACTTTAAAATACGTTAATAAGTTTAACAGTTAACCCAGGGGTTAGTTACTATTAAACTGAGTAACTTATTAAGTTAACAACCGCTTCGGAAACAGTTATCGTGTTCTATTGAACAGTAACGTGCTGTGTGCACTGTCACTGGACAGTCGGTTAGGATTGAAGTTTTGGGGAATTCGAAAGTACAGGACACGTACTAAAAAGGTATTTTCTTGGCTTATTTTAATGATCTCTGAGCCAGAAGCTACTGAATCTTACGTTGAGCGTTATAAGAGTTAACGGTCGATATTATCCTACAGTATCCTATAAATCATATATTTCAGCCACTCAGAGCTCAGCTTTACTATGCAATACAGAGCGGTATTTCATGGCTAGATCAGGCCAATCAAAATGCAGGAAATTTCGCCCCATTTCTTATCAGCCAATGAGAATTCAAGAATTTTGAATACATAATTAGTGAAGACGCGTCCGCCACTCGAAATTTTTGTTTGCCGAGAAATATCGCAGTCTATGATCCGGTAAGTTACTTAGTTTTCGTGATAAATCTTGCCGTAAATTTGTAATTCATAGGATAATATGGTTATTTCATGGAATATACCAACGAAAATTTCACTCGAAATTCTTATTATTTTGGTATACAATTTGCCTAAAGGCTCATTGTATACCAAATAATACTTTTTGTGTGTGAAATATTCGCCCGAATTCCATAGAAAACCATGAAATAACCAGTAAAGTTACGGACACACGCTGCGACACTGCGCGCAATATTGGCAGCAATTGTTGTCCACGCGGTGCAATTAGTTGCGCGCAATGTTGCCGAAGTAGAACTCGATCCTTCTTCTGAAATATTGCCGGCAATGCTGTAACGTGTGTCCGTACCTTAAGAATAGCGCCCGTGCACGAAGATATTTTTTAAATAGTCATAAAAGGTTGTGCATGCATGTTGGCATTGTGCATTTAAAGACCGCGTACAGCAAATGTAACGGAAAAAGCTAACGTATTGACATTTAGAACGCAGGACAAATCCGTATTTATGAGGCAATCACGCACACACCATATTACTCATGGTAACACAATGCCGTAAACGTGCAAAGAAATGAAAGCTAAAACGAATACAGTCGAAGCTCCCGTAAGCGGCACCCTCGGAAAGCCGTAAAGGTGTCCGTAACTGGAGGTGTCCGCTTACGGGAACGTGAAAGTTACAGAATTTGACATAGGAATATTTGTGAACAGGATTGTGTCAAGGCGTTCGTAAACAGCTAGGGCTATCCGCTTACGAGAGTGTCCGTTGAGAGAGCTTCAATTGTAATAGAAAAAAAACTAAGCTAGCAAAATTTACAGCGCTGCACAAATCCGTAATTCTGAGGCCAGCACATATACATATAGTACTGATGGCGACACAACGCCAAACGTACAAGAAACTGAAAGCTAAACGAATAAAATAATAATATTAATAATATTTAATTACTCGGACTGCCTTTGGCAGCACCGAGTCTAAATCTGCAAGCCTTTTTTTTTTTTTTTTTCATGTAGCAAAATTTCTGCGCATGCGTTAAAGGTCAATTCACACCAATCAGATTGCACTGTGCTGGTCACGCAACAATCGCCAGGTTAATTTATTAACATAATTTAATACAGTAAAATCAAGATGGGGGACGACGGCGCGAGGAATTTTCTCTCAAATTTGTAGTCCCATCTCTCAAATGTAAGCTGTTTAATGTTTTATTTAACTTCACTCGTGCGAAAGCCTTCCAACAGGCTCACGATATTCCAACTGGCGCTCTTGTTTGAGGTACGTTTCGTAGGTAATAAACACTCAGCACAGAATAATTTATGATGACCGAAGCAGTTATTCAACTATCAAGGTAAACAAGACTCTTCTCACGGCCGAGGTTTTGGTTCGAGAAATTAAAGGCTTCCAACAGTTCCCTTTATAGTTCTGTAATATAATGAGCAGACTGCAGTTTTGGGAAGGAGGGTAAAAGCTTTTAAATAGAGATAAACAAAACGGGGGGCAATTCAGTTAATAATCTTTAGTCCAACAAATACCGATATGGACGCGATCAAAGAGCCGCAGGGTAGAAAGAACAGTAGAGAAATATAGTGATAGCTCCATCATAGGTGGACAGGATACAACTTATAATATGGGACAAATATAAACATACATTTGAGACACTCATCTATTAGTACTCTGAACCTGCAGAACAGCAGACTAAATTAGGACCGAATTCGTATTTTTTCGATAAAAAAAAAGAATCAATGCCTTCAGCTGCTTCAGTAAGATTCCCAGTCATATCAGTAATGGTGACTACCAAGCATTGTTGCTGGGGGAGATGTAAGAGTGACTCTAGATGTGAAAAACCTTCATAAATCCGGCGCTCAAAGAGAGATGTCTCGGACAATGAAGCATCGATCGGTACACCGCTAGTAGAGGTTTCTCATCTTTTCTCGGCCTTTTTGATCACTCACAGGAGGAGCTTTTCTGTTCCAAAACCTTTACAGCAAATTCAGTGAGAAATGTCAGCGTTGGATAAATGTTTGTACAAGAGACCTTAAAAGCACAGAACAACGAGACTAGGTCTGGCAATGAAACGTAAGTGGCTATAAATTACTGAAACCCTGACTATGTATCTACCAGTAAACAATGAGAAGGAACTACTGTTCAACCATTAAGTTTACTTGATTTTATCAGTGGATTCAAAATAAATTTTGGAAGCAAAGCCTTGTCTACAGTACATCTAAAATGCTTTGATTTATTTTCTGAGCACAAATGAAGTTAATTTCTTTCGGAGCTGCAGGTATTAAATTTGAAAACTCGATAAATGCAAGCAATAATATAATGGTTTGAAAGAGCACACCAACGTAACATAAGCAAGATTGCCGAATTTTAGGATGCTATCAGTTCATAGTTTTAATGTATATGCTCTTCCAACCATAACAGCTTTGGTCTCCGATGAGTTTTATTGAAGAAGATGATTGCACTCGGCACGCGGCTACATTCTTTTGTTTTTGCCTTAATACAGGAAAACCTGACCTTTGTAACTTTTCAATGTTTAGGTGGAAGTCTTACAACGATATTGCATGGGAAAAGAAGAGTTTGGGATACAGTTGAAATAGGACTTGACAGTCTATATAGTAAGCAATTTTTGTCTCGTTGGTTGGCCAGCGAAGATGGAAAACTCGCTAGACAATGCAAGATCGATGTTTGTCGCTTTGTTTCAATGCTCTGTATTTCAGCCAAAGTTGAAGCTGTTCGACAGTATAATCATCAGGTTCTCTTTCAAAATATGGTTCAGGAAAGCAGTCATTTCTGGTAGAATAGACAGAGGACGAACTGAAGTGCTAGTCAATTCTTGTAAGTTGATACAAGAAAAGCGGTTTGTTTGTCTGAGTCTTGGCGGGGGGTCTAGACTTGTGACGTAATTACCGCGCTCCGCTATAAGCGTGCGTAACATGAACATGAATAAGTAGAGGTCAACTTCTTTAATTTACATACACGAGAAAAACAAAAATATTAAATTACATATATATACTAGGGGAGCAGAGAATGAATGTAACCGCGCTACCAGCCACTCCTAAAGACTGCTAAATTCAGCTAATAATTCTTCCCTTCGGTTATTACTAGAGGATTTCAAATGAAAGTGTAATTTCATCTTCAATCTCATGTGGCCCGAGTGAAAGCCCAGATGGGCTCTTGTTTTTATAGTGTTGCAAATTGGCATGGGCATATGATGAAGTGCGCATTACAATGCAAACTAAAATACTACTAGAATTAATATCTAAGGTTAAAATAGTAAAACTAATTACATAATGTACAATAAATAGAAGTATCTCTAAAATGTTCCTAAAAAGTCATGAATTTGAAGCCTAATATAATGTGGTCAATAATTAAAACTTATAATCTAACTAATAATATTATAATAATTATTAAAACTTAGCTAAAACTATTAAAACTGTTCTTGGAAAATGTTTATCTAAAGGTTTCCTTAAAAAGATATGTCTTAAGCATACTCTTAAATTTAGCTATTATAATGTCTTGTGCTCTCTGATACAATACAATACAATACAATAACTTTTATTTAAACACGATAAAAGATTAAAGCGTTGCCGCTTGTGGGGTCGTGTATAATACTAAAATAAACTAGTTAACTATATACAAATTTCACATTAAAATGCTAACTATATATAATGTTGTTAAAAACTAACTATTTTAAATTACACTGATATATTGGTTAAAATTAAAATTTGTTATGACCATATCATTGTTATTAATCACCTATTTAAAAAACTAATAATTCAGTAATATTTATAATAATCGTTCTTGTGAGGAGCAGTTTGCGGTGATTCAGCTCCAAAATCTAAATTATGCAGGGCCTGTGATTAACTAGCCATACTGGTAAAGTTCTTTACATTTGAGGTCTCCGGTAAGTCAGGAGTGAGCAGGTTCCACACAATTGCCGCTCTATGTGCTATCGAATTCTTCATGTAATAGCTATTGAAGCGTGGCACTATAACCCTGTTTCTGTTACGTAAATTATGTGTTCTGTCATTCTTAACTACAATATGGTCCATACAAGCGGGGGTACACTCATAGAAAATTGTATATGCTAGTGTAGCTAACCTTACTTTGTACATTGAGCATAAAGGGTCCCATTTTGCTTGCTTGAGTACGTCTACGGAAGGCATATCTCGCGTTAGGCCGTATATTAGCCTAGCAGCTCTACAATGTAACGATTCTAAGGCGCTGAAGCCATCCTTATTGGTGAAACTACCCCATATCGGCAAGGCATATATTACGGAAGGTAAAATTATCTTAGAATACAAATCCAAAAGCGTATAACGCGGAAGAAACCGGCTGCGTTTTAACAAATTTAACTTATTGGCAAATCCTTTCTTGACCTCCAGTATATGACGGGTCCATGTAAGTTTGTTATCGATGGTGACACCTAGCAGCCTTGAGTGGGTCACCCATTTTATGTTGTGGTTCCCAAGAGACAGGTAGTCACGAGGTAGTATGTTCCAGAGTGCAGGTGTTGCTGCTGTGAATATATCTCCAAGCGTTTTCACATTAGGTTGCAATAATAGCAAAAATAGAAAAAGCTTAGGCCCAGTTCAAACGCCGTACTTTTCATGAGCCGCTCTTAATTGTTTCAATTAGGTACATGAAAAGAACGGCGTCTGGATCGAATTGGAACGGCTAATTTAATTTGGAACGGCTCAGGCGTTCTACACGCCATTACGGCTGTGGGTCGAGTCCGATTCAAACGCCGTGCTATCCATGAGCCGTACCAAATGCATAAGTTATTATAATGATATTCAAATGTTATACGTGAGTTGTTCACCCGTGAAATACGGCTGTAGAACGGCTTTTGATTCATACGCCATACTTTCCATGTGCCGTAACCACGAATGCAATTGTCATTTAAATAAATTCCTATTAAAGCAAAGCGTGCATGTCATTTCCTTCGCCTGCGGAGCACGATGAAATGCAAGAGTTTGCATTCTTCGCCTTTTCAGTCTTTTCGCTGTACTTGCAGACAGAAATCTACGAAGTGCGAACATTCGCACTCTGCCGGACCTCCCTAACCGGGATCAATCACGGTTTTTGGGAAACCCCCACCCCCTCCCCCACACTCCACCCTTACTTTTTTTTTTGTCTTTAACAACCTCTTTTTATTTTCTTTAATAAATTTTACAAAATTACACATCTACTAACACTAAACTATACACAAAATAACTAAAAATAAAAAACACTCAAATTTACGCTACGTTTTTCTAATTACTTATTTATTGCCATTAGAATTGTGTTCCATTTCTTATAATGTGAAAGGAGTTTATTTCTTTTTTTTGCGATTTTTAATTCAATTTTTTCTGAGTATCTTAATAAGTTCTTAAAAAGAGTGATAGACGGAATTTTTTTTCCTCTAGCTTTTTTAAGACACATTTTATATTCAAAAAAATATATAATTTATAACTTGATCATCTACACCTAAAATGATATTTACTATATTGGACTCTGGCAACTTAATATTGACAGGTTCAAGCCAAGTTCTAATTTCAAAATATAAGTTTTTTGACTCAACACACTCAACAAAAAGATGATCAATAGTTTCGTAATACGTTTGGCAGAACGAACAATTTGGATGACTACTAATTTTAAAGCGAAACAAATCATAATTAAGAAATAAACAATTATTTAGAATACGGTATTGAAAAAACCTAGAATATGCATCAATTGAAGTGGTGTAAATTTTGTTATACACCGACTTCCAATTAATTACAAATCCTGGTTCAATCCGTTTAGATATATTAACTTGTGAAGTAGGTGACTTAAACTTTTTATCAATTAAACATTGATATATAATCTTCGTGTGTCTTATGTTATCTATGGCAATAGTATTGTTTTAAAGTTACACAACACTCGATGTAGATTATTACTATATATTAACTTCTTATTATATGAATAAAAAATTCCCAAAATCTTTAGGCCGCTTTCCTCAAAATCAACTAATTTAAAGTCTTTATAACTATCGTTGCCTGACCCTGATCCCAGCCACCCTATCTCTGATTTTTAAAAATTAATCATTAAAGAAGAATATACTCTAAATTGATCTAGTACTTCTAATATTTTTTCAAGTGAACGAGTCATTTTTAAGAAAAAACGTAGTATCATCTGCAAATAAAACAAGTTTTCGGCTCAATCCATTTGGAAGCTCAATGCCTTCTATCTCCTCACAATTTCTTATCTTTAAGGCCATAATATCGATTACCAAAATAAAAATGTACGGTGAAATGAGATCGCCTTGCTTTGTTCTCCTCAACATGGGGAACAAATTTGTAGCTGTACCATTGTTGTTAACACACCCCTGATTACCTTCTAACAACACTTTAATCCACTTAATAAAACTCTCACCAAATCCAATTTTTTTAAGCACTGCAGTTATAAATGAATGTTCAATTGAATCGAATGCTTTTTCGAAATCAGCCGCAAATAAAATTGTAGGTATATTTTTAGATTTAGCGTAAAACAATATATCCTCAATAATTCTAATTGGCTCCTCTATATTTCTACCCTTCACAAACGCTGTCTGATCTATTAAATGTACAAGAAATGGGAGAACAGGCGTCATCCTATTGCTCAAAGCTTTACTACAAATTTTAACGTCTACATTGATTAAACTAATTAGGTGCCAAGAATCAATATACCTATGATCTTTTCCAGGTTTTTCAAGCAAAATAAAAATAATCTGTCTTTGGGAAGTAGAGCGCAAACCATTTCTATACCCGTCGTTCAGACAGTTGACCAAATCATGGCTTATTTCAAACCATAAAGAAACATACAATTCTTTCGTCAATCCGTCCATTCCTGGAGTTTTTGAAGGTCCCATTTGGTTAACACTATCATAACACTCTTTAATAGTAATTTCGCCTTCACATGCTTCCCTATCTTCCTCTATTAATCGAGGAGTATTCAACTCAGCTTGAAATTCCATGCACTGCGCCTCAGATTTTCCTGATTTTTGTTGGAAATATGAACCAAAATGCTTTTTTATCTCTTTAAGTACCTCATCAGGTTTCGAAATCTCGCTTTTATCACTTCTAATTAATTTCTTAACGTGCGTTTTTGACTTATTCCTCTTCCCTAATGTTAAAAAATACTTTGTATTTTTCTCACCCATCTCGTACCACTCTGCTTTTCATCTGATAATAACACCTTCCGTTATATAATTACTCAATCCTTCTAATTCTTTAACCAAATTATCATGCTCTGCTACTTTATTGTCATGATTTCATATCATAACTACATATACTTTATTGTCTTCCGACTCCCATCCTTTAACCTTCTCTATATCGGAAATCTGTTTCTCAATATCTTGGTATAAGCTTTTACGATTTTTTGCCAACAATTTTGAAAATTTAATAGAATATTTCCGTATTTCATATTTAATCAGCTCCCATCTTAACTGTGGGTTAAATATCCCTTCTTGATTTAGAGTAGTTTTAAATATATGCAATTCTTCTTTCAACCCTGCTACAAATTCCTTATTATCAATTAACGAGTTATTAAACTTCCAAAAAGAACGGCCTTTCATTTCTTCCTCGAGACTTTTAATTTTCAAAATAATCGCAGAGTGGTCAGTTGCCGGGGATATAATAATATCACTATTCTCAATCGTAGACTGGAGTTCATTTGAAACGAGAAAGAAGTCCAGTGTACGATGAAGCACCTGTTTAGTACTGCGCAAACCCTGTGCTTTACCACGCCATGTATAACGTTTTACCGTACCGATGGATTTCTAATCCTCCATATATGGCATAAATCAAATTCAAGCATAATTGTATCTATCGTTTCCACCGAGCTTGTTTTAAGTGTTGGATTATCACCATGAGCCCTCGTCCACTCATTACGAGATTTGTCAACCGACAAGATAGAGAGTTTATGTGGAAAACCCGTTTCAAGATGAAGGGAAGTGTTTCTGGACGAAGACTTGTCGCAAACCTCGGCTCTGATAAGGAAAACTCTTCGAAAAGCTAGAAAGGCCGCAATGGAGAAGTACAAATATGAGTCGAAGCAATGTCGTATCAAAGGCGAGAAAATAACGATTAATGGAGTTACTTACACCTATACTTCCATTCCAGATGAGTTTAAGTAATGTGGCTAGAGTATAAATAGACTATATGTCTCTCTTTATGCCTTTTTTTGTAATAAGGTTAACCGCTATGAGTCGAAGTTCTATTATTTTTAGTTTCTATATATTAATTTGTTTTGTTTTTCGTATGTACCTGTTTTATTTATTGCTATATATTACTCATATTTTCGCTAATACAATATTGAGTTTGTTATTATTATATATGTTATGGCGAGTCCCATGAATTTTAGTTTAATTTCTCTAAATGTTCGGGGTTTGCGCGATTATACAAAATTTAGAAAATTATACAACTGGATAAGTAAACATAAAGGGAACTATGGTGTTACATTTTTGCAAGAGACGCATTCCTCTCGTGAGGTGGAAATTGAGTGGTCCAATAGAATAAAGGGAGAAATAATAATGTCTCACGAAAACTCGCAAAGTAAAGGAACAGCTATCATTTTTGGTGATAACTTAAATTATAAAATAATCTCTCAAGAAAGAGATGCAGAAGGTAGGTTTGTTATAGTTTTATGCGAAATACAGGGTCAAAACTTTCTATTAATAAATTCTTATGCCCCGAACACCGAGAATAGTCAGGTGGAATTTTTCAAGGAAATTTCCAATATAATTACTTTATTGGACTATCCAGTCGATACGTCTTTTATTTGGGGAGGTGTCTTTAACTTTATTTTTGATATATATCTTGATTCTCACCCTTACATTTAATGGTTAACCATTAATAGAACGATGCATATCCAAGGGAGGGGTGGGTGGGTAGTTTCCCAGAAACCGCTATCCGCCATATTTGCAATGCAGGAAAATATTCTGTTCTGCATCGCGCGCTGTACTTTTAAAAGCCTGAGTGGTCAATGCATGAATAAATTAGGAATTAATGGCTGATTAAGAACGGCGTCTGAATCATATGCGGACCATTGTTGATTTGGGTCGACCTAAATATCAATTAAGAACGGCGCATGAAATGTACGGCGTTTGGACTGGACCTAAAATTTACAACGCTGCACAAATCCATATTTCGAGGCCAGCACGTAGATATATCATACTAATTGCAACACATGCCCCGAAACTAGCCTGCTTGCCGGCTCTTCTATAAATGTATTCGGTCGTTTTTCCCTGGATTGGGTCACCTGTGACACGCGGTCAAAATGGGGCGAGGACAACAATTTTAACCGCGTGTCACAGGTGACCCAATACGAAAAAAACGACGGAAAAAAAATACAGAAGAACCGGCAAGCAGGCTACCCCGAAACGTGCAAAGAAATGAATGCTATGAACGAATAAAAATAGAAAGAGCTAAGCTAGTAAAAATTACAACGATTTGTGAGGCCAGCATGTAGACACAGCACACTCACCAAACCTGCAAAGAAGTGAAAGCTAAACTGCGTTGTGATTGGTCTAAAGTCTGTTTAATTGACAGGTGTTGAACTATGAATTAAGATAATGTTTCTTATTACTGACTGCGTAGTCCACAGCTGACTACAGTATCCTAGGCGGGACCTCATGAGAGAAAAGTCTGGAGATAAATCTCCTGTTCAGTTACACTTCATAAAGCCAAGCATACGATTTGCTTTGGCAGTGTGACAGAGTCAATATACGCATTCTATTTAAAGTGCAACTAACCCCTTTTGCAATTTTTATACATATGAATCTTTGAAAGATTTTGAGTACTTCTTCGAAGAAATTTTTGGCTTACAGAGAATACTCTATGTTCTAGGTTTGTTTGAAATCGTGAAAATTTGACCTTTCCTGACCCATGACCGCGCAAGAAAAAGCCTGGGTCGATTCTTGATCTTACGTCACCTCATTAATACATTATTCTCCATGGCGCCTTTCCATCACAACAACATCGATACATAGAGAATATACACAGTCTGTGAGTTGTTAGTAAAGAAAACAGTTATTTTAGACAAAATGCTAAATATTTATTCAAATTATTGCAAAGTCGAATGAGTTGGATGACGTACATGTAAGATCAAGAATCGACCCAGGCTTTTTCTTACGCGGTCATGGGTCAGGAAAGGTCAAATTTTCACCATTTCAAACACAAACAAGTAGGTTACCGTCATTGTCAATAGCGAGACCCTGTGGGTTAATGAGCCCACTATCTTCACTTCCTTGTCTTCCTATTACAGATCTCCTGGTTGGTGTGTTATCTTGCTGGTCAAACACTTGGATGACATGATTACTATACTGAGATACAATGAACAAGTCACCGTGAGTTATAGTAGAGACAGGTTGAATTATCTCCCCCACTAACCCTAGGCTAAACTGAAATCGATAAGTTCCATCTCCTGTAAACACTTGAACGCGGTGATTGTTATAGTCACTGACTATAATACGTTCTTGTTCGTCTACGTGAACTCCCACTGGATCAAGAAATTCTCCATTACCCTGATCTCGTCTGCCAAAGCACTTCAATAGCTTTCCAGTTGTGCTGTCGAAAATCGGTATCCTGTGATTGTTCTGATCTGCTATCACCACGTCGTTATCGTTTAGGAATGCTATACCATTAGGGCAGTACAGTTGTCCATCTCTACTGCCTTGACTACCAAACTGTGCAAGTAACATACCTTCCATATTGAATACAGCTATACAGTGAGACCACAAGTCTGTGATAGCAATCCTGGTATTACTGTTGTTAACTGCAATTCCCCAAGGGCATTTCAGTGGTGCCTTCATCCCTTTCATCTCAAACTGTCCAGTAATCTTCAGCAGTTGTGGTTTCACATCACTCACCACATCGCGCAGAATTCTATTGTTCTCGGCGACATGTACTTACGGCCGAGAGGTTAAAGTGAGGACGGAATAATTATAATATTGCTAATTAATTCTGCGAGAGAGCGATTGTGATTGGCTTTTGACAAATCGGTTTGGGAATACTCTACTCCCACATCACATGAAGCACATGTCAATTACTGTCAACTGCTCGCTTCATGGGAATAGTGGACTCCCAAAGCTCGTTAAAGAAGGTCATCACACTAACTAATTTGTCGTTACCGCCCCTGAAGTTCAAAAGCAAAGCCTTTCGTCTGTTCGATCTTGTTATTTCCTTGGTGGGCCAATTATACAGATACAGACTTAAAACATCAATTCAAAGTTTAAGATACCTTGTCTTTGTAAAAGTTTTGGGTTAAATCCATGATTCGAATTGCCGCTTGGTTTATCTCTGAGAAATTAAAGAATCGTGTTGTTTTACTTTTTTTTTCCTATGAATCGTATAAAACGGAGAAAATTATAACTTTAAGATCGCGGGTGCGATGTTTTTAGCTTTTAAATACCTCTAGAGCACGTACGTACATGAGCAGCGTCTCAATTTGAAGTTTGAATTATTCTGAATACAACGTTCTGATTTGCTTTGGACGCGCTAAGTTTATAGTTTTTATTTAATGCTCTCTAAGATTTGTTTTGTCGCGTTTGCCTTTTACTCAGCTTTAGATTGAATGCACTTTGCCGCCAACTCCGCCGCGGAGATTTTTTAGCGTTTAAATACTTCTAGAGCACGTACGAACATGAACAACGTCTCAATTCGAAGCTTGAATTATTCTGAATACGGCGTTATGATTTGCTTTTGACGCGCTAAGTTTATAGTTTTTATTTAATGCTCACTAAGATTTGTTTTGTCGCGGTTCCCTTTTACTCAGCTTCAGTTTGAAAGTACTTTGCCGCCAACTCGGCTGGGCGATGTTTTTAGCTTTTAAATACTTCTAGAGCACGTACGAACATGAGCAACGGCTCAATTTGAAGCTTGAATTATTCTGAATACAACGTTATGATTTGCTTTGGACGCGCTAGATGAATGACCAGTCAGTTCCAAATGGCATCAGTGAGGCGGAGCCGACAACTGAAGGAGGCGGAGGCAGTCTAACTGAAGCGTAGAAGCAGGCATATTTAAATGAGGACTTTGAGAGATTTCATGAAGGTGAAATTAAACCTTCAAAACATATTACTAATCGTGGTCGGTTGGCGCTGAAACTTGGCAGTAAAGGCCTTCAGTATATGTTCATGATTTTGCGCCCTTTTGGTTTTTAGAAGAGGTTTTTATTTGTTCGTAAATCGCTCTCGCATATCACTAGTAGTAAATTTCCCCTTTAGAACACACGAAAAACCCTGAATTTCCGTGTCATTTTCATACTCGTACAATATGTTTTAGGTGAAATATTTTTGCAGGATGGTGAAGTTTATTATCTTATCTACATTTTGCGCCCTTTTGGTTTTTTGTAGCGTTTTTCTTTACTGTTGAAAAGAAACCAAACCTTAAGCCACTATCGCCATTTTGTACTGTTTTCTTTGTAAATTGGCCGTCGTGTTCAAATTAATTTTCGAATTTGGCGGCGTACTGTAATTTTTAAGACCCGGATGTGTCGCGCCATTCTGCCCGATGAGCGGGCTATTGGATAAATGCTTGCCATTAATCTTCACCTCAGCTGTGAATTGTCCTGGTACCTTGGGAGTGAATTCCACTTCATATTTCTCTCCAAACCTTTCTGATACTTGTAGCAGTTTCACGTCCTCTTTAGGGCTGATGTTCACCTCTACGACATCGTCAGGGTCGTTGTTTGGTTCTCCCGCAGAGTTTTTAGTAAACACACTCAGCTTTGCTTCACATAGTGCTTCTATAGTTTTGATTCCACCTGTACCGTGCTCTTTACTGGGTCTGTGAGGTTTATTTTAATCAAAGAACCGATACCTACTTCTCGCAGTACAGTAGGCCCCTCACTAGGAACAAACAAGATCTTAGAGTAGATCTCGGTTAAATAATTTTGTAACGCAAGAAGTTCGTCACATCTATTTTGTACTGAGTCTTTAGTGGTCATTATTAGATGTGCTGAGCCATATTCAAGCAGCTTGGAGACGTGCTCACTGGCACTGCGAGTTTGATGAAGTAACGACTCTTGCTCGGCTTTCTTTCTAATTCACGGCTGTTTCGAGCGCGACATTAGGTTCCAGGACATCGCGCGGTCAAATAGTGTTGCTATGCAAGTTTTTGCAGGGTAAGTCCTTGACAACCAAAATGGCGGGGAACTTAGCGTTAGCACCTGCTTTATGAAAATTGCAAAAATTTACTTCCTTTTCGTCGAACTATTGAAAGTAATCAGCCCAATAGCGAAACGAATAATTTTTCTTTGGTTTGTCAATGTTTTTTATTCAAGTTGGTGCCAAACACAAACAACATAACCATTTGAACAAGGAGGTCAACTTTCTTTCCGTACCAACAATGCTCGTACTTATCCATTGAATATGTGGTATTTTACAGACCATCGGAGGTTTTCCCATCAATAGGTATGACATTTCTATGAACTTTAATTCATGTACTTTATATATTTGTTGTCAAATTTTAAGTAACTATTTTTTTGCGTGCGACTTCTGGGCCGTGTTTACAAAGGCTTTTCGGTTATTTCTTTGCAGTATCAGATGGCAGCACTGGACCTCCACCTTCCGTCAACATACAGGAGTGCTGCAGTTTAATACTATCTGGTGTATAAGGGGCAGAAAAAGAACAAACACTTTCACGATTGTGCAGATCCTATGACAAGTGCAATCTTTCACGATTTTTCTTGCTTAAAGTCTGAAAAACCATGCCTGCTGGGAACCCCTGCTGGCATTGAGCTTTTAATATGACAAGCCACCTGTCTATCTGCAGAAAAAAATGTTATACATGTAGAAATACCCATTCCCTTAATACCAAATGAACTGTGCAGTACTCTGAGGAAAGAGGCATGATACAGTTCAATTCAATTTTATTCACACTTTCGGGATTACAATGTACATGAAGACTTAAGGTTACTAGAAGAAAGTAAATAAAGAGCGTATTTCGACAAGTAGAAGTATGTAGAGGCCAAAGTAGAAGAGCTTTCGAGCTGGCCTCTGCCAGTCATTATACAGTAAGTGGCATACCGTTGTATGGTAATGCAACTTGTTCATCGATCAGTAAGCATATGCCTGAGCACTTTTCTTCCTACTTCAATCTATGGTACAGAAAAAGATGTCACTTTTACCCACAACTTTTTACATGTGAAAAACTTTAAAACAAGAAACTACAATAATTATTACACTGTTAGCAAAGCAATGTTATTTAAAGAATATATGATTTCTACTTGTTATTTTGGAGTTTGTTACATGTAGTTTCACAGGAAATTGTGGTAAAATGTACAGCCTCCATCTTTCCATATAGAGGATTAAGAGTATCACACAGTTTATATAAATAATAATGTATTTCCAGTCTCTAGGAAGGCCTTTATTAGGGACCAATAGAACACTTCACAACACTTAAGGTTATTTTTTATTCTGAGTCATTAAAAATGCACATCCTGAGGATCATATAATCCTTTGGGTAAACACATGCACCCAACACCAGGTCCCATTTCTCTTGGGGAGCAAGGGTACAAAGTTCATATAATGGACTATGGTTCCATCTGTCAATTAAGAAAAGAATATTTAAAAAATCAAACAAACAAACTTACTTACTTATCTTTATTTATACATGGAAAATCATCAGTTACATACATAGATAAAAAACACTAAAATATGAAACTGTTTTACATGAAAGCCATGTTACAGGGACGAATAAGAAAAATAGGAATGTCATATATAAGAAATATTTACATAAGGTTAAAATAACTCGATTTCGTAAGATTAAAAATGAAGTTATTTAAACTAGTTGATTGCCTTACATCCTCAGGCAGTTCATTCCATAACTTAGCCCCACTAAAGCGAAAAGCCTTTTTACCGAAATTGGTTCGTGGCCGTACGAGGGTTAGTTTTGTTGATGAGCCCCTAAGATTGTAATTTGTAGAGGCTGAACGTGGTATAAATTTTGAGGATAAATATTCAGGAGACAGGTTATTTAAAGCCTTATAAATCATTATTGCTTTTTGTTTGATTCGTCGAATATATAGTCTGTCCCAATTTAGAGTACTTAGGAGCTCATCAATCTTAGTATCAAAGGGTAAACCGGTTATTATTCTGGCAGCTCGGTTTTGCAACTTTTGTAGATTCTCGGCAAGTCCTTTGTTTAGATTTTCCCATACAACACTGCAGTAATCAAAATGAGGGAGTATGAGAGTATCATAGACACTTAGCAGTGCTTTGGGGGGTATGAAAGGCTTTATACGTCTGAGTGCACCTAGACCTGAGGAGATTTTCTTCATGAGTTTGTTAATGTGGGTTTTCCAAGACAAATTTTCATCTAGATGTACACCAAGATATTTTGTTGAGGTAACTCTTTCTATGACTTTACCATCAATGGTGAAAGATAAATCTTTCGGAAAATTTGTCAATTTCTGGTGGGAACCCACTAGCAACAATTCAGTTTTTGTTGCATTTAGGGTGAGTCTATTTGCACAAAGCCAATTTCTAACATTTTGGAGGTCGAGTCCTAAGCATTCTTCTATCTCTCTCGGACTCTCGCCGGTTCCTGTTAAGTTTGTATCATCGGCGTACATCCGAGGAAAAGATTTTAATAGGCAGTTGGGTAGATCGTTGATGTAGAGTAAAAACAGAAGGGGCCCTAGGATCGTTCCTTGGGGCACGCCGCAATTGAGGGTTCTGGGACTAGATGTTTCATTATTTACCCTGCATCGTTGCTGCCTGTTACTAAGATACGAGTCAAACCAGTTCAAAGAGGCTTGATCTAATCCATACAATTTAAGTTTTTCAAGAAGGATTTTGTGGTCGACAGTGTCAAACGCTTTTTTCAGATCCAGGAATAACACAGCATTGACATGTCCTTTGTCAATGTTGTAGTACCACTGGTCTGTGGCTTCTAGTAATGCTGTCACCGTAGAGTGGAGGGTTCGAAATCCCGATTGGCTATTAAGTAAGGATTTTATGTTCTTGAAGATAATCATAAAACTGATCAAATACCAGCCTTTCAAATAATTTTGCAACAGCAGAGATAATTGAGATTGGTCTATAGTTATCTGGATCAAATTTAGTACCCTGTTTAAAGAGAGGAGTAACTCTTGCAAGCTTCCAATCTTGGGGGAAGATCTCTTTTGCTATAGATAAATTAAATAGTGAGGTTAGAGAGGGGCTAACAATTTCAGCTGCATCTCTTAGTAACCTGGAAGGGATATTATCTAATCCTGTGGCTTTAGCTAAAGGGAGCTTCTTTAGTAATCTGAGGACTTGCCTTCCTTCAATAGGTTTAATTTGAAATGAGGAATCTACTGTCTTTAGATAAGTTTTGAAAGATATATTATTATCGGAGATCTTTCCTGCTAATTTGGGGCCGATTTCGGCAAAATGCTGGTTCAAAGCCTCGGCGATCTCTTTTGGATCTTCGATCGTATTTCCCATAATGTTAATTTTGTTTAATATGGTTGTATTAACTTTATGGGACCTTAGCTCGTTAATAGCTTTCCACATTTTCTTCTGATCACCATTATTAGTTTTAATGGTGTCATGGAAGTAGTTTGCTTTAGCATTGCGGATATCATTGTATTAATAGTACATACAGTGTTAATAGAGGTTCCTTTTCCTCTCTTTCTTTTGTAATTATAGTTTTGCAAACTGTCAGGGAAAAGAAATATCTGCCCCCAGTCGCAACAATTTTGAACTAACCACCATCCACGACCATGGATGAATAAATTATAAAAATATATATATACACTGCTTGTGTAAAAGATTTGCACCCGCCAACATCAATCATTAGTTTGCATACTAATTACTATGGGATCACATTCTTCTCCTGGTCAACCCGTCCAAGCATGGCGTGTTTTTGTGTCGCTTAGTAATGCAATGCATGCACAAAATGATGATGTTGTGACTGGTGGTAGATTTCTTTTCCCCTGCCAGTTTGCAAAGCAATTACAAAAGAATGAGAGGAAAAGGAACCTCTGCTGGCAGGGAAACAATGTTCTGGCTAGGAATTTTGCTCAATTATGTGTCAAATGACCCATATCTCATTTTCTCTTGGGTCAATTTGGTAAAATGCAATTTTTAAGGACCCTTTGCTCATTAGGGCCCTGTTTGTGATGCCCATGGTTCCAAATATTTTGTGATAATGGGGTCATGCACTTCTGAATCTGTTCTGCCAGTGGTACAAGGTGCAGCCCTAGCAAGAACCCTGTCATGCATAATTTGTAGGCCTTCAACTTTATGTTATCATTTAAAAGATTAAATGGTTTACTCGCAGTGCAGAACTAATAAACACAAAAGGGATAAATCCAAATGTTTCACAGTATACGAAGTAAAACAAATACATTTAGTAAAACAATCTAGTACTTGTATTTCCAGGGCCATGCAAGAATATGTGCACCAAGTAACTTACACTTACTTAATGGACTATTATCATAGTTCGGCCTTCTTGGATAAAACAATGGTTTTGGCCCCAGTAACCTCGCACTGGTGGATTTCAGAATGAGTTTACCGGACAAAAACAAAGGTTTTTAATCTCCTGGGACTCAACTTGGCTGCCGCATGATAAAAGCCCATGCATGACTAGTGCAAGAACGGTAATAAAGTTTCATTTCCATAATGAGATACAATGTACATACATGTATATCAGGACAAATAATAAAATATATGTGGATCTGGTTACCTGACCGAGCTTACATGTAGATTCCCCTGCTGACCCTATAAGTTTTTCCACCAAAATGTTAATTACCAGTATGCAAGCTTGACTTAGAGAATTACTATGTTTTTTTTCTTGAAATCTGCCAAAAAGTAAATCCAGTCAGTCCTACATTGTACTCTGAATTTCTAATGAAACCTGAAACAACCGTAGGGGCTGATCAAAGCCAGGATCTGGCTAACCCACAGATCAAATTGAAATTAAGCATGTTGGTTTTTGTGGAAGGAGGAAAACCAGAGAAAAACTCTCAAAGCAAGGGCGAGATTCCAACAAACTCAACACAATTATTATGGCGCTGCATCTGGGGATCGAACCTGGGCCACAGAGGTGAAAGGCGAAGCACTTAACCACTGCACCACCCCGGCTACCTATCAACAATAACAGGAACCACATCTTTTTTATTTAGCCCAATGCAAGTTTATAATTTTATGTTTAGCCCAATTTATCTCAAATGCTTCTCTAAATTCCCTTTCCACCTCATTTCCTCAACACTTCTCTTCGTAATAATTTACATTAAAAAGTCTTAGCTCAAATGCTTCTCTAAATTCCCAGAGCAACTACAGAATGCAGGGCCATTTTTGAAGCTCCATATATTTTTCTCATTGGCTCAGTAGCTCGGATGATCTCACAACAAATGTTTTATGGCTCGGCAGTCACTGTCTCTTTAAAGAATGAAGCATCCAATGTGTCTTGGGGTCTATATTTTAGTGGCTCGGTGGCTCGGCAGTCACTGTCTCTTTAAAGAACAAAGCATCTCCATATGAATATTCAATGTATCTTGGGGTCTATATTTTAGTGGCTCGGTGGCTCGGCAGTCACCGTCTCTTTAAAGGATGAAGCATCTCCATATGAATATTCAATGTCCAGTGGCTCTTTAGGACATATCGAGAAATGGCCCTGTATTCTGTAGTTTAGCCTAAGCAAATTATCTTGCTAAGGGTTGGAAACACTTTAAAAATATTACCAAAAAAACTTCATTTATGGGAAAATCAATTACGTTTTGGACTGACAAAGCCCCCTTTACTACATTATCTCAATCAAGGTCTTTATTAAAAAAAAAATTTAAAGGGGCATTTTTAGAAGTTTTACAACCCCAGCAAAAGGTTTTAAGTTTAACTATTTTGACTCACTTCAATAATAATTTCTAATGAAAGTAATCATAATTATGTTTATTAGTCATACATGTATATACATGGTACTTTCCAGACATCGGTTAGGTTGATCAGACGAGTTCCTGTTTCAAGACAGGCAAGTTTCTTAATTTTTCCACGACTCTCGTCCACAAATACATGCACTTTCTTACCAGATCATGATTTCTACAAAAAAATAGTTAGTTAAAAAATAAGAGAACTTTTGCAGAGACTAGACAATGGAGCACGTAGTTTCAACTCACCTAACCCTGGGAAAACCTCCGATCTTGGCTTAATTCACTCCAGTATTGAAGGTTTGCAGCACACCATCCAGACCGCCATCTTTGATGTCCACAACAAATTCTCAATCTTACCGTATAAAATCGCACTTTCTTCGTTAAAACTCCGAATATAAACATATTCAAAACAACTTCTGGACCTTTCTTAAGCTTACAGTGAATCCCTAGAATGGCAAACAATCAAAAACGACGAAAATTTTAGGAATCTATCAACACTACGAAATCGATTTTGTTTCTTCGAAGAGACATTTTCCGAAGCCTCGTTCTGATGACGATTGACCGTGCGCTTTAGCGCAAATGAGGGACTGCAAACTAATGTCGCGAAATCGACCATTTGAAACAGCCGTGAATTGTCGTTTGCACCTCTTCATCTACCTGTCTCAACAAGTCTCTCTTGTTTTGTTCAATAAAGGCAATCAGTTCCTCGGCTGCTTGTAACACATTCGTTTTCGTTTCTTCGGCGGTAACCTTTATGTTGGAGACACTTTCTTCTAAAACTTTGAGGTTAATCTGTTCTTCTGTTTCTTTAATCTTCAATTTCTGAAGTGTATCATTCAAAAGCAACTTTTGCATTTCCGCTCTTGATTCAATACCTAATAGGTCATGTGAATCTTCGTGATCCTGTATAACACATTTCTGACATACACAGCTCTCACATGTATTACAGTAAAATTGCACGAATTCTTTCGAGTGTAGTGGCTCCTCACAGAACGACTGCTGCTTGAAGAGAATATTATAATCGTCGGCTTGAATACCCACCAGGTTTACAATTTTATGTCCTTCTGTGAACGGGTAAGTACAAAACACTGTCCCCCGGTCCATGGACCCCTTCATGGACCCGGTCCATGGACCCCCTCATCAGTGGACCCGTTCCATGGATCCCTATAAAATTTTCTCAAATTCTAAAAAAAAAAAAAAAAAAAATGCGAATATACGTTACCTTTCCTTACGATTTTCGCTTCGGTGAAAATGTTTCGAACAACAACTAAGGTCATGCTGACAAATAAGTCTGATGACGAAGTGCGATAAGGATCGTGAGAACATGTTATTTTGATTGACAACGGAGCGGTGCTTCTTTACATACTTCACTTACTAGACGAAAATGATTTAGTGAATAATTACTGCCGTCGCTCTGTCACGCAACGCTCGACTATGAAATTTTGGGCATCAGTTGCAATTTTGCACTGCGATACATTGCGTTTTAGACATTTTCACGATAAATTATAGAGGAAAACTAAGCTTCAGAAAGTTCCCATTGTAACCTAATTGTCCTTATCGAGGCAGGACGTTTGAAAAGTGTTATTCTTCCATTGAGCTGCCATAAGCAAAGTGACATGTCGAGTTTCGATCGGGTCAGTAAACTCCTGTTTATTCGTTGTTGAGTTTTGGGAGCATAATTGTGAAATGATTTATTTACAAGTCTAATTTTACGCCACTGAAATGAAATGTGCGATGTCGGTCGATGTATTGGATATTGGTTTTGTTGCCACGTGTGATTTTTTTAATACTACGTAGTCTTAATCTGCCATGACCTGATTGCCTGTATAAGCTTGTATATTATATTATTGAATGTAGCTACAGTACTTTGTAAAAGCCCGTAAGGGTTTCTTTAGCCGTATCAGTTACATGTATGATGATACTGTGAAAAAAGTAATTTCGTGAATATAAACACTGATTGATTGATTCAGCGCAATATCCGATAATGAAGGAAGCTTTTAACACCTCATCATCAGACTTATTTCTCAGCACGACCTTATTTCCTGGCCGAAGCGGAAACATTTCGCAAAATTTATGTTGTTTTTTAGAATTTGAGAAAATTTATAAGGGGTCCATGGACAGGTGGTCCATGGACCGGGTCCACACGGGGTCCATGGACCGGAGTAAATCCGTTGACCGAGTCAAGTCCGAGTCCGAGTCAGATCCGAGTCCGAGTCAAATGACCGAGTCACAGTAAGCAGTTGTTTACTTGTGAACTCTTGCCCGAGGTGAGCGAGCTCTGGTCATTTACTGACACTAATCTACTCTCGGAGACGGTTAGTTTTTCTTAAAATTTCCGGTTAAGTTTATGTACCTCGTCTGTGATCGGTAATAATCGAGTTTCGTGTTCTTACGGACGAGCTGGAACGAGCCTCAACGGGGGATCGAGGCTATAACGCATTAGGAAAGATTGGTATAAATCCCGCACGAGCGATGTCTAACCACGCGCTCGCTGTTTCGCGCGAGAATACGAAACACTCGAGCCGATGAACTGATTCGCACGGCCACGGTTCCCTTTATGTGCGAATCAGTTCATCGGCTCGAGTGTTCGAATCTCGGCCTGTCCTTGGGCACTGGCAGGGAGTTTTCTCGATCTACTAAAATGTTCAATTTGTGCCTAAAGAAATATGAAATCAACTTATATAATCAACCTACATTATGTATAGTGTATTTCTAGAACTTTGCGCGTGCTTGGCGAGATTTCAGACCTTTTGTTCACCGAACGCAGCAGCTGTTGGAATTCTCTTTGAAAGGCTTTGCAAACGAAAACGACCATGCACGAGAAGAATACCAAACTGAAGTGTAGCCGAAAGGAGGGAAAACCAAAGAAAAATGGTGACTCGGTCATTTGACACGGACTCGGACTTGACTCGGACTCGGATTTGACTCGGTCAACCGGTGAACTCCCATGGACCGGGTCCACGAGGGGGTCCATGGACCGGGGGTCAGTGTTTTGTACCTACCCTCTGTGAACACATTGTGAGCATTCAAGCATTGCTCACAGAGATAACGAGCACATGCAGTTCAAGCAGTGTAATGTTGATGGCTTTTTACAAACTGAGCAGTTTACTCCAGAGCTCGCTTCAGTGGATGTTGCAATGGACAGGACTTCAAGAATACGCGAGTGAAAGCTGCTTGACTCTAGAGAATCGAACTCGCTGCTCTGCGGTAGATCGTGTTTCGTCTGGCACGAAGGACAACTGAATGTTTTCCCTTCTTCTTTCAGCTCAGCGTGTGTAACCAGACAATTCTTGCAGAATGTGTGGAAGCATTTGAGAATCTTGGGCTCCTTCAGGGTCTCATTACACAACGAGCACTTAGTTAGTTGTCTGAGGTTATCGAGTATTGCCTCCATTTTAGAGCAGATACATAAAGAAGTTATTATGAATACCGATTGGAATTTGTAATCTTTGTCGCGCCTGATTAACACGTGATTGTTAGCTTCTGAAGAATATTTCCTATTGACCCTAGCTAGGTGACCTCTTAGTTTAGTTCTGTTACTCATATTAACCAGACCACGGAGTCATTGGAGCGAAATACTAGAAGCGAGACTCGTTGTTTGAATAACTGAATATTATGAATCAGTATAAAACTGTAAAGCTGAACTGATTACTAATTTAAACATATGTCGGTGGAGTTGACTAGAAAGGCACAGTAATCAATGCACTAGTGTATTGGAACGCACAATGTAACATGTAATGATCTAAGATTATTTCGAATTTTTAGTAAAACTTTAAAAATACGTTAATAAGTTTGTTAGTAACCCAGGACTGAGTTAGTTACTATTAAACTGATTAACTTACTAACTAAAGTTAACAACCGCTTCGCGGGAAACTTCTGAACAGCAACGTACTGTGTGCACTGGACAGTCGCTTAGGATTGACTTTTGGAGGAAAGTAACAGGACACGTACTAAAAAGGTATTTTCTTGGTTTATTTTAATGATCTCTGATCCAGAAGCTAACCTTACGAACTGTTAATTTACCCTTCTCACACAGCGGCCATGTTGGATAGAAACAATAGATTTTGCGTGGCTAGCCTCGCACTGAGGAGATTCAGAACGAGTTCAGCCCGCAAAAACAAAGGTTTTTATTCTCCTGGGACTCAACATGACCGCCGCGTGAGAAGGGTGAATTGCACCAATCAGTGGTTTCCTCAGGGGAGGGGTATCGGGCATACCCACGGGGTGTTTGACTTTTAGAATTCAAGAATTTTTAATACATACTGTAATTAGTCTGCAGACGCGTCCGACACTGGAAACTTTTGTTTTCCGAGAAATGTTGCAGTCTAGCTATGATCCGGTAAGTTACTTTGTTTTAATTTCGTTATAAATATTCCCGTAAATTTGTAATTCATAGGATAATAATATGGTTATTTCATGGAATACCAACGAAAATTTCTCTCGAAATTCTTATTATTTTATATATATTTTATTTATATATACTTTGTTTTTGTGAAATATTCGCCCGCATTCCATAGAAAACCATGAAATAACCATTAAAAATTACGGACACACACTGCGACACTGCGCGCAATATTGCCAGCAATTGTTGTCCACACGGTGCAATTAGTTGCGCGCAATGTTTCCGAAGTAGAACTCGATCCTTCTTCTGAAATATTGCCGGCAATGCTGCAGCGTGTGTCTGTACCTTAAGTTAGCGCCCGTGCACGGAGATATTTTTGAAATAGCTATAAAAGGTTGTCTCATGTATGTTGGCATTGTGCATTCAAAGACCGCGTACAGCAAATGTCAAATAAGTGTTGAGAAATAGTGAATCCCTCATGTTGTCAGTTGAACTGAATACTTATAACACACACATGGATTTCACTAAAATGACACAACATAAAATTACTGATGCATTTCTATCTTGGAACACGTAATGCAATATGCACAATGCAACATGCACTAGACACCCTTTATTGATATAGGTCAGGAGTCCATTACCAGGAGCGTCCATCTTCCCCATTGGTTCTGTTCCCAGCACAGGAGTGGATGTGGCTAATTTCGCGCGAAATAAACAAAGGCCATGTTGTCTTAGCCAATCAGATAGCTAACGTCACTTCTCATTATTATTCATTATCATTCTTCTCACTTTCAACGCGGGAATTCGAATTCTAAATTTAGCCACATCTACTCATGTGCGAGATCCTTGCTGTAAGTTCTAACATCTAGTAAGTGTTCGCGGAATCGATCTCCTAATCTTCATCCTGTTTCTCCGATGTATAGTTTGTTACAAAGTGTACAGGTGAATACAATAAATAACAATACTAGACGTACGGTCAAAATGGTCAATACCTTTAAGAGAGCCTTTGGGTCCTGAAATGAGTGTGGCAGTTTTAATGAAAGCACATATGTGCTACATCGGAAATCTAAATATAGCCACATCTACTCCTCCTGGTAATGGGCTCCTGTATAGGTGTATGTAGATCTGGAAGTGCATACTGCTGATCTTCAAAACAACTCAGAATTGTACCCAAAGAATAACCAGTACCCGCCATGATGAATAAGTAATACTGTGGGGAGGATCCAGGATGCTGTGAGAGGAGGTTCTGAAGAGGGATTGGAGCGAGAGTTATAATTTAAAAATAGTAACTATTAGTAAAGTAAGACAAGAAAACGTTAAATCTTTGCTGGGGGTCTGGCAACAAGGTCAAACCCAGGCTTTAACGTACTTGAGAACCTCCTCTGGATCCATCCCATCTCCTTTCTAGTTAGAAAACAGATTCTTCTTCGCCGTCTCCTTCTTTTTACTATCATATTCACGTGACACTCCATGTGGATCCACCCCAGCTCCTTTCTAGTTAGAAAACAGATTCTTCTTCGCCGTCTCCTTCTTTTCACTATTATATTCACGTGACACTCCATGTGGATCCACCCCAGCTCCTTTCTAGTTAGAAAACAGATTCTTCTTCGCCGTCTCCTTCTTTTTACTATCATATTCACGTGACACTCCATGTGGCTCCATCCCAGCTCCTTTCTAGTTAGAAAACAGATTCTTCTTCGCCGTCTCCTTCTTTTTACTATCATATTCACGTGACACTCCATGGCTCACGTGACCAGCTGGTGTACCCTTCAGCCTCGCCTTATCAATGTGTGTAATCTGATCGTCGAAGAATATGTGCGGGTTAATAGCATTCAGAACCCCGTCCTTTGGAGCCCCTGCCATGAAGAAACACTCGTCGATGTCCAGGCCCCAGTGACGTAAGGTCTTCAGAGACCTCTGACCCACCACCGCGTCACGTGATGTCACAATGTACGTCCTGATTGGACAGTTGTCTCTGTCGAACTTCTTCTGCATGCGTCCGATGGCTTCTGCAAAAGGCTTCAGAGGTCCCTAAAAAAAAATGAAAAATGAAGGACTAAGCTCGTGGCTCCTTGATTGGCCTAAGTCTTCAGCCAATTGCGCAACTGTTCTTGAAGGACTTCAAGCGTGCGTTATTTAAGGTTAGATACTGCTGTGCGTGTTTTGTTGACAAATACATGCACAGGTTGAATTTACAATGAACGAAACATACTAAATGCCGCACGAGGCCGAAGGGAAGTAAGCACGCATGGCATTCATTTAATCCTTAATTCTTTTTATAGAATATTGACAACCATCTTCTAGTTGTTGCGTTTGACTCAGTGCAAATTATAGCTGACTTCTCGATTTGCGATGGATTCCAATACTTATTGAATATATCCTCGGGTTGCTAAGGAACATGAAGATAAAGCACAAATCACTGCAAACCCTGGCAGTCCTTACCTCTGACAGTGGAATATCTCTTTTTTCAATTTCATGTTCTAGGAATGCGTCAAGTCCCTTCTCTTTGTAGATTCTCTCCGATGCATCCGAGAACAGCACGGCGTCTAGGTCAAACGCAATGCGAAGTTCTGTCTCGCTTGGTGAGTTCATGGCCTGTGTAGACAGCACTGCTGCGGGAAAACCTAAATAATAATAATAATGAAATGATAATAATGATCATAATATGATGACGATGATAATTCTTATAATAATGATGATAATAATAATATAATCGAAGTTCTCAATTGCTTTCGAATTTGATTGGTTAGTTATCCATGATTGCGTTTACTTTGCCTCGTGATTGGTTGAAATAAAACCAATCGTGGATTACTTCAGTCCGTGATTGGTTCATTGTGTTTTTACTTGCTCGTGATTGGTTCATTGTGTTTTTACTTGCTCGTGTTTGGTTCATTGGGTTTTTACTTGCTCGTGATTGGTTCATTGTGTTTTTACTTGCTCGTGATTGGTTCATTGTGTTTTTACTTGCTCGTGATTGGTTCATTGGGTTTTTACTTGCTCGTGATTGGTTCATTGTGTTTTTACTTGCTCGTGATTGGTTCATTGTGTTTTTACTTGCTCGTGATTGGTTCATTGTGTTTTACTTGCTCCTGTGATTGGCTCAGGGTTTGATTTTACGACACTCAATCGAAAACCGTTAATGGAGATGATGATAATAATAATAATAATAATAATAATGATAACTTATACTGTAGCAGGGAAATAGGCAGGATTTTGCCAGGGGAGGTCCCGACACGAGCACCAGACTGAGGCGCTCACCTCTATGAGAGAACAGGGCTCGCTATTCATTCAATAATTCTCCCAAGGGGGGGGGGAGGGGCACGGGCATCCTAGGACCCCCTAGCTACGCCCCTGTGTAGAAGCTCAAACATATCGCATTGAAGTACAAAAAATGTTATTTCCTATTTTTCTCTCGATATTTGGTACAGATTAAATAAACTACAAAGGGAAGATTTGGATAACTTTTACTAATCGTTTTTGGTTTTTATAAATAGACCATTGATATAATTAAACATAATATATTTGAGTCAACACGAAGGATGGGAACTACAATCAACAAAACTAAAATGAAGATGAACTAAACACAGCAAATAAAAACAAATGAGTTGTTCTCCAAAGTGGGAGAGTCAAGCGATCCCAGTTATAGCTGTGGCTTTGAAGTCATTCATCCGTTGAAATAATATCGCAACATCGTATTTCCAGCATGTCTAGGTTTGATGTAATATTTTTTCCCAGGTACATGCTTCATATTGGCCGCTTTTGGACGCTCTAGTAGTGAAAGGGTTAACAACAACAAAATTAAAAATTATAACTTTCTGTTCTTTTCATTCAGTCTCGGCATTAATTGGATACTCACCAAGTAATCAATTATTTGACCCAATTTTGTGATGTAATTGTTTTCTAGACAGGAACTATGAGCAAAAATGTACTTCCCTGTCTTCTCTTATTGGACACTAAAATTCAGAACCAACACTAAGGTCAGAGGGGGTGGTTCAAAGTTCAAGTTAATTGAAAAGATTTGTATTAAGCACAACATATGCATCTTCAAGTTGCTCAGACTTCATTTTTGGGAGACATGTTGCTAATGCCTCCAATCATGTGATCTGACACACCCTTTTCTTGTCCATAATTGGGATATTGCTTTCTAACCATAGATAACCTGTAAAAAATTCTCCTGTCCAAAATATAAGGTCATTTCACATGCAATTGACATTATTCAAGTACAATGGATGTTAACATCCTGCAAAATAAGTTTGAGTGCAAACAGAAGAGGTCACATGACATGGGTAGGGTGGTGATTAACCCTTTCACTCCCGGACGTGTTTGGGCTCAATGGGTGAAATGCAGAGTGCTAACTCAACCCTCCCCCCTCAGTTCCAGTTTGGCTAGCCCGGGCTAGTTAAATACTGCTGACTTTTTAAACCAAAGGCTCAAACTTTCCCCATGATGCCATTCGGCAGAATTCTACAGACTCGGCGGCGGTGAGTATGGTTTCTTCTGTAGGTTTTCCAATGAAATGTGCTCTAATTTTGGACAAATAAGCCACTGTAAGAGAGCTAGAGGACATCATTAAGTCTGATGACGGCTGAAAAGTACTTGGTTTGCTTTTAGTAGGCCTTGTGAGGGGTTTCATAGGGTTTTTCTTTTGTGTTTCTGCTTTGGGACACATGAAATAATTCTTCACTGAAACCTTTGAAATTCTGCAGTTGGTTGTCTTTTCCCCCTGCTTAACCTATTAGGATGTGTTTTTGTCACTTTAAAGCAACGGCTTGAGTCCAAATCACCGCTCTTGGTTGTAGGGGTAAAAGACTTACAAAAAAAACCTACAGGAGTCCCAGAGGGGGGGTCCCCTTGTGATTTTTTTGTTGATTACCCAGCATGCAATTGGAGGTGGGAGCAGGAAAAACATGGTGGAGAGAAGTGCAGCATTAAGAAGAGCATGCTTCACAGTCGCAAATTTTGTGTGTTTTGTGCAAACAAACCTGGTGGTTCGAAAGATTAAAGAAGGTACTGTAACGACTGAGTGCTGATTTTGTGTTTGCTTTTGATTTCAAGGGCGAATGGGAAGGATTTTGGAGGGCAATTTTCAGCTCCTCGAAATTGGTGAAAATCGGTGAAACGAAAAACGATCACCAAAACAAATGAGTTGTTCTCCAAAGTGGGAGAGTCAAGCGATCCCAGTTATAGCTGTGGCTTTGAAGTCATTCATCCCTTGAAATAATATCGCAACATCGTATTTCCAGCATGTCTAGGTTTGATGCAATATTTTTTTCCCAGGTACATGCTTCATATTGGCCGCTTTTGGCCGCTCTAGTAGTGAAAGGGTTAAACTCGTTTTAGAGGGTTTAAGGCTATCGCCACGTCATGAAGTACTTAATTTGCCTCTATCTTCTCTCTAACCGAGTTATTAATATGGATGAAGTATTGTTGACTCAGGCGAAACTACGGCGCCTTCCAGTCTACGACCGCATAAGTAATTGATAAACTTGAAACACTTAGGTATCGAAATACAATCTGAGGTTAGATGTTCTAGTCAGACCACAGGTACCCCAGGCTCATTATGCGTAAAACCGTTATTTCCCGGATATTTGAAATTACAGTAAATGTATGGAGTTTTAGTTCGAACGCCCGTTTGCTCTAAAATAAAATTCAGTAAATCGTCAAACTAGTCTTACCTGTCTCTTGTGTGTTCCTTTCAGTTTCTGTGAAGTTTCAAGCCATTCCGTTCAATTTTGAGGAAGTTACAGCAATTTTTCTTCCCTTAGTGTAATTATTGGGAAGGTAGCAAACTCGAGGCCGATCAGCCGCCGATCAGCTCCAGAAAATCGCCTCGAATTCCAACAAAAATCCCCTACATCGCCAAAATTCCTTCAAATAACGGTTGCCCAAACACAGGTCCTTCACCACACTCAGCTTCACTTTCACTGGTTTACTTTAACGGCAGAAAAGTGCCACGTAGTTTGCAGTTTTCGACTTTCGCGGATGTTCATCTCCATCTGACCGACAACGAGGCGACAAACAGTAGACCGTCCCCTACCACGTCAATTCGATCTTGCTAGCAACGAGGCGACAAAAAGTTGTGCCATTGTTTCATCTACCAATCGGAATCGATGTAAAAAAACGGTTTGTTACCCAAAAGTTCACGGGCTCAGACCTAATACATATATACCTTATTTTGAAAATGTTGTTTCAGCAAACGGTTCTATGGTGTAGTGGTTTACATTTTGGGCTTTTGATCCAACGACCGGAGTTCGAGTCTTCGCCGGGCACTAATTTTTTTTTTTTTTTACTTCTTTTTCTCCTTTCTCAGTTTTATTTTTATCCTTTTCCTCTATTTTAAGCTATTAGAGGCGCCTTCTACGCTAAAATAAAATCGAGGTCGTGACGGTGTTGGCTTGAGAGCCAATTGTTGGGTTGAGAGCCAATACACAACAATGTTTTATTTATTTTAGCGTAGAAGGCGCCTCTAATAGCTTAAAATAGAGGAAAAGGATAAAAATAAAACTGAGAAAGGAGAAAAAGAAGTAAAAAAAAAAAAATTAGTGCCCGGCGAAGACTCGAACTCCGGTCGTTGGATCAAAAGCCCAAAATGTAAACCACTACACCATAGAACCGTTTGCTGAAACAACATTTTCAAAATAAGGTATATATGTATTAGGTCTGAGCCCGTGAACTTTTGGGTAACAAACCGTTTTTTTACATCGATTCCGATTGGTAGATGAAACAATGGCACAACTTTTTGTCGCCTCGTTGCTAGCAAGATCGAATTGACGTGGTAGGGGACGGTCTACTGTTTGTCGCCTCGTTGTCGGTCAGATGGCCATGGAGATGAACATCCGCGAAAGTCGAAAACTGCAAACTACGTGGCACTTTTCTGCCGTTAAAGTAAACCAGTGAAAGTGAAGCTGAGTGTGGTGAAGGACCTGTGTTTGGGCAACCGTTATTTGAAGGAATTTTGGCGATGTAGGGGATTTTTGTTGGAATTCGAGGCGATTTTCTGGAGCTGATCGGCGGCTGATCGGCCTCGAGTTTGCTACCTTCCCAATAATTACACTAAGGGAAGAAAAATTGCTGTAACTTCCTCAAAATTGAACGGAATGGCTTGAAACTTCACAGAAACTGAAAGGAACACACAAGAGACAGGTAAGACTAGTTTGACGATTTACTGAATTTTATTTTAGAGCAAACGGGCGTTCGAACTAAAACTCCATACATTTACTGTAATTTCAAATATCCGGGAAATAACGGTTTTACGCATAATGAGCCTGGGGTACCTGTGGTCAGACTGCAGATGACAGGATCAAGCAATTAGACTAAACGTGATCAATCCACAGATAACAATTGGTTTATTTTGGGCAGCGCTAATATTATAATATTTGATTCGACGTTGCGTTACATGCCGCTATGGTCTGTCATATCTTGTTCCAGTGTGTATACACAGTGAGATGTAATACCAGTGACTCTCGTTACCATACTTTGATCCTATTTACGAGCTACGGGCCAAGATTGTGTGCCAGGCTTATTAAGTCCAGACTCCAGACTTTAATAACGAAGGCTTCCTTTTTAGACTTTTCACTGTGTTGTCAAGACTCTAGACTTCGTTTCATTGCAAGTTCAATAGAAGTGTTGTTCTGGAGTCTAGATGACAAGTATGTTTCTTCAAGGCTTCAAGGGATATCAGATCGACCCGCAGACCTTTGCATAAATTTAGTTTATGCAGTCGTGCGTCGGCCCGGTGGCACACAGAATTCTCTAAAGATTGTCCACCCACTTGCAGCGGACTCACGACAAAGGATACAAATAGGAATTATCTACGGGCCAAGATTGTGTGCCAGACTTCAATTAAGTTAAAACTCTAGACTTAACGAACGGGATTTTATTCAAGACTTTTCACTGTGTTGTCAAGACTCGATAGATTTACTCATTCAAAATTTACGGGATCGTGTTTCGGTATCGTTGCAAGACTTACGAGGGTTCTATAGTCTGTTAATGTGCTTTTCGTTCTTTTATTTTAATTATCGCTCTGTTTTAAAGTCTGTGTCTGTGATGTCGAGTACATTTCAAACTACCAAGCGTGGTTGTGAAAAGTCCCACTCGTACAGGAATACACTGGCTTCCTGCCGAGGTCAAATCATATTCGAAGCATCCGGGGAAAATTCATGGGTCCGATTGTGTTTTTAATCCGCTAGAAATAATGAAATTCGTTACCCAAAGCGCATGTCTACTTCTTTCATGAAACAATTAAACAACGAGAGCATTTTACTGCGACAACCTACTAGTTCGACAAGTCCAGAAGCTACGCTCGGCAAATCAACATTTACTCAAGGTCCCGAAGTATCAGTTGAAATCATGGACTCCGGGCTGTTTCGGTATCTGCTCCTATATATTTTATGGAACTCATTACCACTGGAAATGAGGTCTATTGATTCCCCGGGATTGATTCTCTTAGTTCTTTTAATTCTAGTGTTAAAACAAGACCTTTTAATTCAAAGCTTTTGGTATATTATATGTTGCCAAGTATTTAAGCCATTATTATTATTGTTATTATTATTCAATTTTATTTTTGGTATAAAATAGGGAATTACTTGTAAAACGATACGTTACAGTATCTGTATTATTGCGTAACATTTTTAGTAAGTTAGTTTTTAATACTTGTTGTATTGTAAAGCGCTATAGGACTTTAGGGAATAGCGCTACATAAATCGATTATTATTATTATATATTAGCTTTTATTTATGCGCCTGTTGATAAAGAAACGGTTAAGCAAACTCATGAAGTTTGCTCAACTGGCAATTTCCTGATTTTAATTTCCTGATTTTAATTTCCATGTAGTGGCACTCGATCTCTTCAGCAATCAACAGTTTCATAGTTGTTTTGTTTGCACAAGGATAACACAGGTAGCCCGAAAAAAACAGAGGGCATATATTTTGCACTTATTGTTACTTACATTTAAGCCTTCATCACTTATGTATTTAATATTTTTATATGACTTGTATATTCACTGTATGTGTACTATGTGTTAATATATTTATACAGGAGCCCATGGGCGCCTGATTTATCTGTATATATTTAAAGAAAAAGACTTAATTATAATTATTGGGATAAAATATACTTTGTAACTCTGTAATCATAAGTCTACATACTGTTTTTGTTCTAATAGATTTCGTAAAAATCAGGCTCTATTGTTCGTAAGTTCTATACATGTATGGAGTAACAAAAGCTACTTGCTATCCAACCATTTACGGCAGTCAACTCGAAACTGTTTACTTCTGCAAACAAATATTTTAATCACCACAATATCAGACTAATCAAAACATTGTTCACCTGCAACGATTCATGGGTGCACACGGGGTCACAGGTAGTAACGCAATGGGCTGCTTTTGCAGCTTCACGCGGCATTTACACAGGTAACCCGAAACAACTAAGACGTTAACAGATTTGTTTTTAATTGTAAATGTTGGTTAATTAAATTAGGAAACGCTTGCTAGTGTACTCGTGTTCACTCGTGTGGTGTTCTAGATCAGATCCTCATAGTATTTGGACGGAATTTGTTTTGGCCTGGTACCGCACTGATACACAGGTAACCCGAAACAACTAAGACGATAAAACAATTATTATTATTACAGAGGAGTGTTCATCTTCCCACATTATATTGTCACACAACACCGTAGACGGTAGTGTTATTTTTAGCATAGCGTTTCCGGCGAGAAGGAACAAAGGCCGTCACTTTTAAGCAATCAGGATGCACTGAACAATTGTAATTAACACGGTTCAAACTGCTAAAAAAACTAAAGCGCAAGAGAACAAAAGACAACGTAATTGCATACCAGAACTTCACGGCTATAAATAGACACACCATCCACTGTGTTAGGGGCCAACACAAGGACACAGGAACACTCCTGTGTATTATACCCCTGTAATTTTTTATTACAATATCTTTTGTTAATTAAATTATGAACCGCTGTGCACTCGTGTTCACTCGTGTCCTGACTCATGTGGAGTTTTAGATCAGATGATCATAGTATTTGGATCCTAGTATTTTTGGGCTACCTGTGTTATCCTAGGGTAGCCTGGCTTTCTTGAAGTCTCTCGTGTTCTGGCTCGTGTGGAGTTTTATATGAGATCGACTGTGTGCGTACTTTCATATCTGATTGTGCGTTGTAATGTGCCAAACACGCAGGTGTATGCATGAGATCATCCGCGTTACAAAAGATACGCCGGAGTTCAAGCTGCGTGCAGCTTCTTGTTATCTCTCCTTTGGATTGAAATTACAAAAATCGTGAGACTCACGGAATCGTGATATCGGATAGTAGGCGGATCTGCCGCGCGCTGGTTCTCTAACCCTGATAAGGGGGGGGGGGGGGGGGATTTCAGGATTTTTTAGGCAGTTAGGGTTCAGTTTTTTTTAGCTACTATGTCAAAAAAATACATTCTGTTAGAGAGATGGGGCTCCGAAATCTAAACCCGACTGAAATCAGCTTAAAACTACCCAACAAGGAGAGAAACACGACAGAAGACATCACAGTGTCAAGGTAAGTCATTTTATTCAAATATTTTACAGTATTTCTGGCTAGTAAACGGAGTTCGCTACACTCCCATATTCGTAACTTGAGCTCGCTACCCTTATATTTTCGTAACTTGAGCTTGGGCTGCCTGTGGGTATATTACACGCTTTAAGCTGCCACAGCTATCTGCTATATTGTAAGTAGTTTGTAGCTTAAATTATAGTTATGAATGTTGTGTTTTACTGTCATTTTGGGCAAAAGCTTCGATACTTACCTTCAGTGAGCGTGTAATCCCGAAGATTCCTATGAAGAACAAGCTGGTTTCTACGAATCTAAGAGGATATGGTCATGCACACAACGCTCCGTGTAATGCGTAGTCCACACGAGCAAGTTTTCCTTGACAAGTTGCCTTGTTCAATAACTGACACGCTAGTTTTTCAACAAGGAGACTTGTCAAGGAAAAAGTTGTCATTTTTCGTCGTCTACACGAGCAAATAAAACTTGTCAAGGAAAACTTGCTCGTGTGGACTACGCTTAACTGAAATTAACGTAACAGTTAATTAAAATTTGGATTCAGCCGAGCTGTGTCAGATTCACATTTTAGTTGACACTTCACACGTGTGAATCCGCGCACAATTTGAAAACTAGCACAAAACAGATTAACTGTCACATTAATTTCCGTTGCACTTCGGCGTTTACAAGTCTTCAGCTTTGATATCAACCGCATAAGCCTCGTTGTTCATAGGAATATTCAGGATAATACACGCTCACTTGAAGGTAAGAATTCGTAGCTTTTTTCCAAAGTGATGGTACAACACAATATTCATAATTCAAACTGCAAATTACTTACAAGATAGCTATTGATATAGCGTGTATGATTTAGATCAAGATTGCCTTTACTTGACCGCGGCATATGAGTTCAACTTTATCTGTATTGCGACCAGTATAAAGTTTCTCTCAAAAAAACAAAACAAGCCAAAGCAAACCGTTGTGAGGGTTCAGGATCAAAATAGCAGCAAGCGAGTCGATAAACTGAACAAGTCCAACATTATTTATTCAACGAATCTCTTAAAAGCCGAAATTGTCTCGTTGTAACCCACTATTCACTAGCTTTACCGTGTAAAATGTCCAGTCGCCTTGACTCCGAACAGTGCCTTAATAAACTAAGTTTATAACCAGCATACAGTACTTATCGAAAGTGATGTTTTTGATGAGGTATTTAATGTCAGTGGTAAAAGTGACGAGAAAGGACGAGGAAGACGCAAAGATCATAAGAGCCGGTCGGGCCTTGGATGTATTAAAGAAAGCGGTCCAATCACAGGCAGCCCAAGCTCAAGTTACGTAAATATAAGGGTTTGTATGGGAGCGTTAAGCGAACTCCGTTTACTAGCCAGAAATACTGTAAAATATTTGAATAAAATGACTTACCTTGCCACTGTGATGTCTTCTGTCGTGTTTCTCTCCTTGTTGGGTGGTTTTAAGCTGATTTCAGCCGGGGTTTAAGGTAAGTCATTTTATTCAAATATTTTACGGTATTTCTGGCTAGTAAACGGAGTTCGCTACGCTCCCATACAAACCCTTATATTTACGTAACTTGAGCTTGGGCTGCCTGTGGTCCTATGCGCTTGACCTCACCACATAACTTTTCATGACGTCGCTCTTAAATATCCATTTAATGGCTAACATATTAATTCTCTTTTAGGAAAATTGTTGCTGTATAGACGATCTAGAGTATAAAGAGAAGACAAAACAGGAAATTTGCAATGCATTTTTAGCCTTGTTCAGTTCAGAGTTTAAGGTAGCGCTCAGTTTTTAACCAGATCAGTGTAAAAAGTCTTTGGAAATTTCCAATGCATTTTGAGCCTTGTTCAGTTCAGAGTTTAATGTAGCTCTTACTTTTTAACCAGATCAGAAGAAAACGGTTTGTATACTAATTTATTTACCATGCTGTATATAGGATCTAAATATAAGTGCGGACTGCGTTTGGAAATGAACCATATACCACAGATGGATTATCGTACGTAGAACTATTTGTTTCATTTTTTGAAATATGGTGAGATGAATGACACTTCAAATGAAATTAAACTTTGTTATTTTAAATGGTGTTTGGTTGGATTTGGTACAGAACGTTATTGAGCTGACGAGCTCTTTAAATATTGTGTAAAATGTTGATAACCATGTGGAATTCTTACCATTAACTTGGTAAACATCAATTCAGTGAAGACGAATTTTACCGAAAAACCTACTTCAGAATATCTGAGTTTAAAAAATTACATGTTTGTATTTAATGTATTACAAGTAATGTATTACAAGTAATGTATTACAAGTAATGTATTTAATGTATTACAAGCAATGTATTTAATGTATTACAAGCAATGTATTGAATGTAGTACAAGTAATGTATTTAATGTAGTACAAGTAATGTATTTAATGTAGTACAAGTAGTGTATTTAATGTATTACAAGTAATGTATTGAATGTAGTACAAGTAATGTATTTAATGTATTACAAGTAATGTATTTAATGTAGTACAAGTAATGTATTTAATGTAGTACAAGTAATGTATTTAATGTATTACAAGCAATGTATTACAAGCAATGTATTGAATGTAGTACGAGTAATGTATTGAATGTAGTACAAGTAATGTATTTAATGTAGTACAAGTAATGTATTTAATGTATTACAAGTAATGTATTGAATGTAGTACAAGTAATGTATTGAATGTAGTACAAGTAATGTATTTAATGTAGTACAAGTAATGTATTTAATGTATTACAAGTAATGTATTGAATATAGTACAAGTAATGTATTACAAGTAATGTATTTAATGTAGTACAAGTAATGTATTTAATGTAGTACAAGTAATGTATTTAATGTATTACAAGTAATGTATTTAATGTAGTACAAGTAATGTATTTAATGTATTACAAGTAATAAATGGTTGGAATGGGCCTTTTGCAGGAATGCAATCACGTGGTCGTATTCGATACCAACAAATCTGACTTCATTTATTCAGTTAAAGGATTAACTTATACGGTATCAGCAGTGTTGTTAGCAAAACCTGTTTGTAAATGTTATTTTCTACGTCTAATCGATCGTCGATCTTTCTAAAACAACATTTTGAAGTTTGTTAGCCAATGAGATCACGATCGCAATGGACCTTTTTGCAGGAATGCAATCACGTGGTTGTACTCGTTGACCAAAAAAATATTCATTCATATATTTAATGGCACTTGTACGAGATCGGTAGTGTTATTATCAAAACCTATTTGTAGATACTTTTTCCACCTCCAATCGATTGTTGATCTTTCTAAAACTGCATTTTTAAAGATAGCTTGCCACCCAACATCTATGGCAATGCCTTTCCCATGAGGATGACGAGCTCTATTCATTCGTTAACGAAGTATTATATCAGCACGTGCCTGTTTCCTGCAAAAGGCCTATTCATTGGTTACTATCAGCACGTGACAGTTTCCTGAAAAAGGCCTATTCATTGGTTACTATCAGCACGTGACTGTTTCCTGCAAAAGGCCTATTCATTGGTTACTATCAGCACGTGACTGTTTCCTGCAAAACGCCTATTCATTGGTTACTATCAGCACGTGACTGTTTCCTGCAAAAGGCCTATTCATTGGTTACTATCAGCACGTGACTGAATCTTTCAAATGGCCAGTATTGCGTTGTAGTGACGTCAATCGCGGAAAAGCGAATTAATCGAATGTTTAACTGATGATTTCTTGAATGAAAGATGGAAATAAATTTCAGACTTTCCAAGATGCATCACAGGCGCTGGTAACTACATTTTCAAACAGGCATCAAGTCTTGTAACCGACCGGGTCGAGAACTAAACGCAACGGCAAAACGAGAATAAAGCATCCCTAGCGTATCCACGCGATGTTCTTCGTTCAAAAGTTCAAAATTTCGACTTTAGAACCAGCCCACGAAATTTACCTTTCACCGGGTCGAAGCTCGAACAAGTTGAAATGCAGTCGACACTGATTGACTCAAATAACCGTACATTGGCCAATACTTTGTTTTCGTTGTGCAATGTGATTGGTTGTCGTTGTCTAAGTGGCCCTGTGATTGGTTCTTGTTGTCGGCTAGTGGTCCCAGTTACCAACAGTAATCGCAGTATAAAATGGTGTATAGTCCCTGAAAATCACTGGTTCAGCCTGCACATTTTGTACTGTAAACTAGAAATGCTCGCTGACATATAATATTCAGGATACATTAAACACTTAATGACTGGCCCCGAGGGAAACAGTGAGTTTTGTTCCCCTGAGATCCTCGTTGTATAACCTGTAATCCTTGCCACGAAAATCACACTTCGCTCACTCCAAATAACTCGAAACTACGGTAGGCAGGTTAGGTAGGTTAGGTTATGCATCGTATATTTGTCAGTTATCTCCAGCTAATAGCTTCGCCAGACCAAGGCTATTTGACAGTTGGTCCTAACCGGAAATTCCCCCGTCCAACTTCGTTGGCTGCCAACCTCGAAGGACTTGGAAATGTGCGACAAATTGTTCGATTTCTCCAGAATGTGGTATCGCTGGATCTTAGTTGGGATGAGTACATTTATCATTCTATGTCCTACTGTAGTTTCGAGTTATTTGGAGTGAGCGAAGTGTGATTTTCGTGGCAAAGATTACAGGTTATGCATCGTATATTTGTCGCCGGTTGTCTCCAGCCTTTTCCTTTTATTAGGAGGTGAGGGAAAGAGGTTCGAAAAAAACAGCGGAAACGACCCTAGAAGAGCTCAGAGGTATGAATAACCACAACTGAAACATTGTAGGGTGAAGTCGTGTATTTATTTGTCTAGCACACATGTTTTGGAAGGATTTATAATATGAACTATTCAAGCGATATTTGTAAGCGTGAGATTGGGCTGCCTGTGGCGACACATCACACCATCTTCTGTCACGATGTGATCACGTGGCGGATTGTTGCCCGCGCGGGAAACATTGAATTTTGATGACTGCCACGTGACCCTGAATCAGCCAACGAGAGCGTGCATTGTGTCTGGAAAACTTATGACTATGTAACAATTATAGACTTCTAGTGATATTCCAAATCCCGATATAAGCGATTTGTAGTGCTTATTCTGTGTCTTCTTATTCCGAAATATGTTCAATTGAACGAACACTCGTATTCATTCATACTGCATGTTAATTTTTATTTTCTTGTGGAAACTCGTTAATTCAGTATTGTTTTCTTCGTCCTCACGCAATCACGGCAACTAACCATTTTCTTACTAATTTCAGTTATCTCACCTCGTGCCACACCCAGAATCGATTGTTACAACTGTTGTGATCAGTCCACTATCACCACACCACTACCAAACCCACACCTAGGATTCCCTCAGTGTCCCACTACAACACCCTAAAACGCAAGCACAAACCCCGCAACCTTGACCAACCACCTCCCAAACAACCACGCACCTCAACAACATCCAATACACGGCACAACAGTACCCCTTTGCTCCCAACCAACCCAAGACCTGCCCTCCTCCCTACTCCAGTGCTAACATCACACCCACACACTACTCACACCATCTACTCACCTTCCACAAACACTAGAACCATCCCATCCCTTCTATCTATCAATGTCCCTGAACTGCAAGCATACACTTATACACATGGCAATCATACAAAAAACCACTGATAGGGGGGCCTAAAATAGGTCACCCTTCACCCTTCAAAACACTCCATTCCTCAAAAATCAAACTTCACACACAACAACAAGAAGACACTATCACAATCGCACCACATACTCCCTGCCGGCTTCACACCTATTCTTTTAGAGTTCTAACAATCACAAACACACTTATTTGGATTCATGTACCTTGCCTTTATTGATTCCCTCTTCATTTCAACGCGTTGTTTACTTTCCGCTAACTAGCACTTGTCTCATCCAGTCTGTCTCGCCACACACCATCTATTCCCCAACCTAGTACTCCCCATAGTTTAGTTCCATCCGCTTTGTATTATGTTACCGAACTTTTTGGGGATATTACTTCGTTTATCGCACACATTACTCTCAACCTACACAAAATGGAGACTCTTTACAGTCGTACCCAGTCTCACACACAGTCCACAGGAAGCCCACTCCCACTTACACCACCTCCGGATCTAACTTAGCACTCCCCCCATTTCACAGTATACGTACACTCACAGTTTAGTCCCATTCCAAAAGTATTACTTCTACCTATTTAAACGATACATTATTTCGGTGCACACCCGCAATATCACCATTCACGTAGTACCCAATCCCACGCGCCCTTCCTCCACAGGTATGCTACTTCCCTGAACTCCAGGTTCATTGTTCAACTTTATTCTTACCGAGCCCTACGGGAATCATTTTTGTACGCATTCACTGAGCAGCACCCTCCTCACAGGGATACCACAGCCACAGGTCTCATATGCCTTCATTTTGATATACACTCACTAAACGACTACTTCTTACATTGTTGCCCTTTCTCACACGCCCCTCCTCCACAGGGATCCCACTCCTCCACACTTTCCCGAACCTCCTGTTTGGCACCCTTCCCAGATCTCCAGTCCCTTTTCAACCATCCAATCACATAGTTTCCTCATTTGATACTTTAAGCCAACACAACACACACCTTCCCTCTTTCGGCGCGCTATGCACTCCAAGAAGGTCCTTAAATTACGCAAGAACAGGGTTCCTCGTCAACCACTCTCAACTCCTATTCCTGACGACAAAGGTACATTCACAAACCTATTTTCTTTTATAGTACTGCCTCATTTTACCTTCATATATTACTTTCCCCCTATTTCTCTCCCGATGTTCGTCCCGCTTCTCACTGAGCGCTCTATACACCTAGATTTTCAACAATATCCTTTACACACACTTCGTGTTAACCCTAAATTATCCTTATTCCCTACCAAAAGTACACCTATTTCACACAACAATATCCCACCTAACCAGCTACCCTGGTAACCAAGAGCAGTGTGTAGGGTAGATACATCTGGGCCTAGATGTTTTTGAAACACACTCAACCCCGTGTTGGCACGCCGATAATCTACCCCTGAAGAGAATTATCGGTGTTTGTGCTCTTTGGGAACTCTACTTGGGTTTGCTTTCGTATGAGCTCATCTTTTCGGTATCCTTCCCCCTTCACTATCCCAGCCGTACCACAACTTTTCTAGCCATTTACCATGTCCAGCAGATTACAAAATTCCCACATTTATAATACCCCCATAACCCCGATTTTTTCGAGCGCGTTTTTCACATATTTTTCAATAATTTTCCCACAGCCCCATATGTTCCTTTATCCTCGGCTTTTTAATTCACACCATCCTATTGCAGGGATCATGCTTATCCTCCCTCCTTTACTATGCCAGCCGCCCCACATCTTTTCTAGCCATTTACCCTAAGCTAGCAACTCACTTTTCCCGCCATTTTACCCCCATAACCCTTCTTTTCTCCGCCACACGTTTCAAATATTTTCCATAATTTCCCCACCGCCCCACACATTTTCCTTTTTTCTCGGCTCTTATTCCACACCAATTGCTAGCCCTAAGCTTTCGCCTTTCATTGTAACCCAAATGTACCTCCATTCAATATCGTTATACCTCAGTTGGTCTTAGTTTATTAGTTTCTATATCTTGGTGCAAATTGCTTTCGGAACACATTTTGTTCGGCCCACGCCACCGACCTTACATTCCTTCATGTACAACCTAGAATTTCAACACTATCCTTTTCACGTACGCACTTATCTTTCCTTACCCGTCACCACAAAGGAAACTACACCTTCCTACTTAGCTTAGCTCGTTATTATCCTATCAATCACTTCCCGACACTCACCAGTCCTCCCCAGTTCCCCCCAGTTCCCCCATCCTCCTACCACAGGTTACCCACCCATTTCCCCCCCCCCCTCACTTCCTTTTTTACTTTTTTAAAATATTTTTTATCTTAAATGTATGCATATATATTTATGGGGTTATATATATATATATATATAATCAGAATAAAGGTGAAAGAGAAAAATATGCCCTGAATGGGATTCGAACCCACGGCCTCGGTACACTAGTCCGATGTGTTAACCACTACACCATCAGGACGACCACGCTGGAAACGCAGCCGACTTTGGTTATTTGTGGTACCGTGAGTTTTCCCAGGCTTTTTCTCTTTCGGGTTCGGGACTGGAAAGCCCATAACTTCTCAACTAAGCTTTCAACCTAAGGATCATTATTGATTCACAGGCACATACACAGGCACATACGATCCATTCGGGACGGGTTTCTTCTCTCTATATACTTTATATATATATATATATATATATACATACATATATTTTACCACTGGGTTCCCCTTTCTTTTTATTAGATTTCTGCTTGTTCATTATTTTTCATGTATATTTTGCCATTACATGTGTATTTCCATACCAATCAGTTCCCCCCCCCCCCCCCCCCCCGCCCCCCCATTTTTTTTATATTTTTTCAATTCTATTTTTTATTCTATTTTTTCTTTGGTTAGTCCATTTCCAACATGTTTCATCCCCTCACCAGGTTACTTTTACATTTTCTTTTTCACATTTACTTTTACATTTTACCATCTTTCTACATTTATTTATTTACATATTCATTTTCTTAGCTATATATTTATTTGTTTAGTTTTTATTTACATATTTATTTATTTACTTACTTATTTGTTCATTTTATTCACTTATTTTCTTAATTTCACTTTATTTTATTTTTCCGTACACTCCTTACCTACCCACAAGTGCCCCACATACTCTACCCTTATTCTGTCTCCCCACCTCCCCTTTCCTTCCCACAATTAACCACCACAAGTTTATTTGTCTTCCCTCTTCCTCCCTCCTCTCCCGCTCCAAACAACTGAGTCCGAATACCCGAACAACATATAAAATCTTAATTTTATTTTTCCATACCCACAAGTGCCCCACATACTCTACCCTTACTCTGTCTCCCCACCTCCCCTTTCCTTCCCACAATTAACCGCCACAAGTTTATTTGTCTTCCCTCTTCCTCCCTCCTCTCCCGCAACAAACAACTGAGTCCGAATATCCGAACAACATATAAAAACAAGTAAGTGACTGTTTCTTTCAAATGGCCAGTATTGCGTTGTAGTGACGTCAATCGCGGAAAAGCGAATTATTCGAATGTTTAACTGATGATTTCTTGAATGAAAAATGGAAATAAACTTCAGACTTTCCAAGATGCATCACAGTCGCTGGTAACTACATTTTCAAACAGGCATCAAGTCCTGTAACCGACCGGGGCGAGATCTAAACGCATTGCAAAACGAAAATAAATCATTCCTAGCGTATCCACGCGATGTTCTCCATAGACCGGTTCGCGCTCATCGTTGCATGATGGGTAATCAGGGCAAACATGGCGGGAAATATAGTGTTTGTATGAGAATTCAATGTTGAATTTTTACCCAAAAAATTGCGAACTAGAGAAATCTAGTATCCCAAATCAAAAGAAGGGCTGTATGTGTTTTCACTATTGATTTTTTAGGCTAGAAGAAGTAATCTGCGCTCGACAATCTTACTTAGTTTTGCCCATATGTTTACTCATAATTTGATCGCGGCTCTTTACAGTAAATATATGGACAAATCTAAGTAAAATTGTCGAGCCATCATCGCTACGGCATTTTTTTAAGGCCTACTCTGGGTCCTTATGTCGCCTTATGTCGCCCAATGTTGCCCTATGTCGTCCTATGTCGCCTTATGTTGCCCTCTATTGGCTTATGATATAATATGAAATTACACATTTTGCTTAAATAACTGGTCATTATAAAACTATATTTAGACTGTAAGTGTTTTTGTTTTTAATAATTATTAATGAATACAAATTTATGTATCTCTACACCTACAATAACAATAAAATTAGTAATATGCACATTCAAATCTCGGACAGTTGTTCGCTGACAGCATCAGAGAAATCCTCGCTTTGTGATTGAATTACGAGTGCCATACGGAATTCTCAATCTGCATCGATCTATTGTTTTACTGCAATATAATGGAGATGTGAACGAACAAGTATCAATCCAAAAAGGTCCCTTGGGATTGCTAACGCTTTTCTTCAACTCTGTTGCATTGTCTAGTGCACAAGTTCATTAGACTCCAAAATGAAGCTGTACATAAAGTTATTTTTAGCATGGATAATCAACTTTCCTATTTGGGACCCATGCATGTTGTAGTTCAGTGCTCTTTAGTATTTACATAATCATACTTTTATGCAAAACATAGAGTATGTTCTGAATAATGAACATATCAAGGTAATTATTATAATTTATCCAACATGTCTGCCTAAATCCCTCATTATTTATCACTAGTTGAAGTTTATAACACACACACATCTCTACCTCAAGTTAAAATGAATGAAAGCCAGGAATTTTATAACTTAAAAGGAATAGCTAGGAGTAGGAGACAAAAATTTAAAATCTTGAATAAATTGACAATGACATGTCGACTGCACTGCAGTATACACAAGTCACAATGTAGAAATATGCATCTACCTGAAATTGGCCAGTTGCATCCAAATCGATGATGGCTTCATTTTTGGGGCCCTAGTTCTTTTGCAGCTTGCGTTTAGAACTTCGTGCTTTTACGTGAAGTAGTAAATGGTACAGTACAACTACATGCACACAGCGGTCAAACGTCTGCGCGTGCGTATTACGGTCAGTCTGGTGGGCGACCGCGCGAATTTCCCGCGCGAAATTTACCTTAAAACATAATCATTACAGTGAACTTCTACCCCCAAAAGTTAAGAAAAATACGTGAAAGTTAAGCTTTTTATTTTCACAGTCGACAGGAAATTGAACAATCTTCAAACTGTGAGTTTACCAATTTTTTTCGTAATTTACCAAAAAAGTTCTCAAGGTTTGAAAACGGGTGTGAACAGTGACGGCCTCCGGGTCGCTTTGAATTTGTCTTGGTAGACTGCGAACAGTCCCTTTATTTTTCTTGGTATCTGGTCACGAAAAACTCGAAAAACGATGTTTTGGCCGAGCGCGGATTGGGCGCGGACGAAATCCCCGAAGGGTAGGAGGGCGGGCTCGGCCAAAACATCGTTTTTCGAGTTTTTCGTGACCAGAGACCAAGAACAATAAAGGGACTGTTCGCAGTCTATTGTCAGTAGACTAATCCGCTGGTTAAGAAAGCCGTGGGCAACTTTGAAAAAGCCTAGGTACTTCATATATGGTCTATTATTGCGTCTTCTCTATATAAAACAGTCTTGCACTATAGAAGACAGATCAAGACATATAATAGACCATATATGAAGTACCTACCATTTTAGTGGAAGTCGACCGCTGAACTGGATTATAAAGCAAAGTGCTGGCTCACCAAGATCAAGATGGCGGCGTTGGGAATTCGTACGACGTTTGCACAAATGTTTACGTTTATGGCGGCGTTGGGAATTTGTACGACTTTTGCACAAACGTTTCTGGTATTTTCCATGACACAAATGAAGGTAACAATTCCAACTTCTGTGTGTAACTTGTTATGTCATTTGTTCTTATTTTAAATTTGTAAATCGGTCACGGTGTCTGTAAGTTAAGACTTAAGCTTAAGTGTAAACAAAACAAACGCATCCTTTCTTAATTTTACAAGATATAAGAAGCTGAAATATATAAATAAAGCTACATTGTATAAATTTGTGTCTTTGCCTTTGGCTTTGAAACCTATCTAAACTCAAATTCATAAGTGGTTTTTTATCGGTACTTAAAGTGCCTATGAACCTTATTTTTTTGTTTTAGATATCAATTCTACATCAAGTGAATAGTAGAATGGTACAATATATCTTGCTTTGAATGCTGTGCCGCTGAGTTAAGGAGGTTTTAATATCCAAAATGCTAATTACATGACGTCAGGGGAGGCATCAATTATTATAAACAAAATTTTGTTACAATTAAACAATTTTTTCAAATTATCAGTGTTATACCCATGGTTGAAATAAAATGATGTTAGAAATTTGTTTTCCTATATCAGTAGAAACGCCCATTCACAACCACTAAGAAGTGATTGTAGATACCTCCCCTGACGTCATGTAATTAGCATTTTGGATATTAAAACCTCCTTAACTCAGCGGCACAGCATTCAAAGCAAAATATATTTTACTATTCACTTGATTTAGAATTGATATCTAAAATAAAAAAAATTTGTTCATAGGCACTTTAAGACTTAATATTCTTCTACAATATTGAAGTTGTTATTCCACACCTGCCCACCCCTGTTCCAACATATGTGGTGAGCTACGCAAATGCCCCATGTTTGTGATTGGTTCATTGATGTTTTCTGGTTTTATGAAACTCAGCTGAAAACTGCTCTAAAACCAAAACCAATTTAATTATATTTTAGAGCAGCTTTCAATTGAGTGTCATAAAACTAAAACCAAAGTACTTACAGAGCCAATCACAGGAGCAAGTGAAAATGCAATGAGCCAATCAGGAACTGAAGTAATTCACGATTGGTTTTACTTTCAAGAACCAGTCACGAGGAAAAGTAAATGCAATCGTGGATAACTCTCACCAGACGGCGTGATTGTATTTGGTTTTAGTTTAGAACTTGATTGCCTGATAATTAATTACAAAACATTTCTCACAGCCAATAGAAAATATAAGCAAACGCAAAACCAAACCAATTACTTATTGTTTTCGACACTCAATTGAAAACCGCTCTATTAGAGAGCCATTCATGGGAGCATATAAAGTAAAAACAAATGAGTCACTAAGCCAATTGGTCAATATTAATACATTTGAAATTTAATATCTTAATATCTCAAATTTGCTGTATGTTACCATGGGTTAAAAATATTACACACATTAGTTGACGTGTTATACATGTAGTCAATATGTACTTGTTCATGTTTATTTTATTATTTAAATTTTATATGGAAAACATGCATACTGGCATTTTTGATTAAAATTAGTATTTCTACTTGAAATGCTTTCAATCAAAAACTCACAAGTAGTAGTATTATTTTAGATATACAGTACAATGTATGGTCAATGAATGTCACCTTATATATTATGTGACATGGTAAAAGCAACACACTCACCTTATTTTACAAACTAATGTCGTCTAACATCGCCTTCTATCACCCAATGTCGCCTTGTATTGCCTAATGTCGCCTTATAATGCCCAATGTCGTCTTATAATGCCCGATGTCGCTTTATAACGCCCAGTGTTGCCTAATATTTCATTGTTTTTTGTAAAAAAATTGCTTATGTTGCCTTAAGTCGCTCAATGTCGCACTTCATCACGGCGACCTAAGGACCCAGAGTAGGCCTTTTTTAGTGTCGTTTTGTGTCTTTCTTGCATCCTTTTTTAGCTACCAATTTCAAACTCTCACGCTTGATAAATATGTAAATTGTTTCTTCGGAGCTGGTTCCATTTTTAACGCTTTCTTTGACAAAAAATGGTCAGCTATTGATGAAGATCTAGACATTTTGGTAAACAAATATTTCCCACCTTTAGCTGGCCAGTGGTGCACGCGACACATCACACCATCTTCTGTCGCGATGTGATCACGTGGCGGATTGTTGCCCGCGCGGGAAACATTGAATTTTGATGACTGCCACGTGACCCTGAATCAGCCAATGAGAGTGTGCATTGTGTCTGGAAAACTTTTGGCTATGTAACAATTATAGATATTCTAGTGATATTCCAAATCCCGATATAAGCGATTTGTAGTGCTTATTCTGTGTCTTCTTATTCCAAAATATGTTCAATTGAACGAACACTCATATTAATTTATACTGCATGTTTATGTTTCTTTTCTTGTGGATACTCGTTAATTCAGTATTGTTTTTTTCGTCCTCACGCATTCACGGCAACTAACCATTTTCTTACTAATTTCAGTTATCCCACCTCGTGCCACACCTAGAATCGATTGTTAGAACTGTTGTGATCAATCCCATATCCCACTTTCTTAATTAGGCACGTGGACAGGGTTATTGAAGAGGGAAATTGTGGGGTAATAAATACTCATTAGTATGCGATAAGTAGTGTGATAAATAGTTATCACGCTGTTTAACTGATGCATACTAATGAGCACATTGCCAAAACATTACATTCGAAAATTGAACAGAAAGCGTTACATACCCATCTCAGACTTAGACGCCGAAACTGGCACCCCATCTCAGGCCTAGAAGGTAAAAACCCGACCCCCTCCAGCGGCACAAACCCGTATATATTTTATATGGGAGTTCCCCACCCCCCAGGATTCAAACTTAGTTATTCCTTCAGTCATTTCACGTAAAACACTCGTTTTGTTGTTTCATCTGTTACAATAATCCTGCCATCTGCAAGCACCGCTAAGTAGAGGGGTTGGTCAATGTTCTCACACGTTTTCCCAACAAAACGGCCGTCCAGTGTGAACTTCTGAATACGATGATTACCGCTATCACATACAAGTAGGTTACCGTCATTGTCGATAGCAAGATCGCATGGGTTCATGAGCTCACCATCTTCACTTCCTTGTCTTCCTAATACAGATTTCCTGGTCGGTGTGTTATCTTGCTGATCAAACACTTGAATGACATGATTACTATACTGAGATACAATGAACAAGTCACCGTGAGTTATAGCAGAGAAAGGATGAATTATCTCGCCCACTAACCCTAGGCTAAACTGAAATTGATAAGCTCCATCTCCTGTAAACACTTGAATGCGGTGATTGTTATAGTCACTGACTATAATACGTTCTTGTTCGGCTACATGTACTCCCCGTGGACTACGAAACTCTCCACTACCCTGGCCTTGTCTGCCAAAGCACTTTAATGGCTTTCCGGTTGTGCTGTTGAATATCTTTATCTTGTGATTGGCCTGATCTGCTAGCACAACGTCGTTATCGTTTAGGAATGCTAGTCCAGTAGGACCATTCAGTTGTCCATCTCCACTGCCTAGACTACCAAACTGTGCTAGTAACATACCCTCCATGTTGAATACACCTATACAGTCGGACCACCAGTCAATGATAGCAATCTTTGTATTACTTTTGTTAACTGCAATTCCACAAGGCCTTTTCAGTGGTGCCTTCATCCCTTTCATGTTAAACTGTCCAGTAATCTTCAGCTGTTGTGGTTTTACGTCAATCACCAGCGGGCTATTGGACACATGCTTCCCGTTAATCTTCACGTCAGCTGTGAATTGTCCTGGTACCTTGGGAGTGAATTCCACTTCATATTCCTCACCAATCCTTTCCGATACTTGTAGCAGTTTTACGTCCTCTTTAGGGCTGATGTTCACCTCTACAACATCGCCAGGGTCGTTGCTTGGTTCTCCCGCAAAGTTTTTAGTAAAAACTCTCAGCTTTGCTTCACAGAGTACTTCTAGTTTTGATTCCACCTGTACGGTGCTCTTTACTGGGTCTGTAAGCTTTGTTTTAATCAAAGAACCGAGACCTACTTCTCGCAGTATAGTAGGCCCCTCACTAGGAACAAACAAGATCGTAGAGTAGATCTCGGAGAAATAATTTTGTAACGCAAGAAGTTCGTCACATCTGTTTTGTACTGGGTCTTTAGTGGTTATTATTAGATGTGCTGAGCCATATTCAAGCAGCTTGGAGACGTGCTCACTGGCACTGCGAGTTTGATGAAGTAACGACTCTTGCTCGGCTTTCTTTCTAATTATCATTTTCACCTCTTCATCTACCTGTCTCAACAAGTCTCTCTTGTTTTGCTCAATAAAGGCAATCAGTTCCTCGGCTGCTTGTAACACATTCGTTTTCGTTTCTTCGGCGGTAACCTTTATATTAGAGACACTTTCTTCTAAAACTTTGAGGTAAGTCTGTTCTTCTGTTTCTTTAATCTTCAATTTCTGAAGTGTATCATTCAAAAGCAACTTTTGCACTTCCGCTCTTGATTCAATACCTAATAGGTCATGTGAATCTTCGTGATCCTGTAGAATACATTTCTGACATACACAGCTCTCACATGTGTTACAGTAAAATTGCAACAATTCTTTCGAGTGTAGTGGCTCCTCACAGAACGACTGCTGCTTGAAGAGAATATTATAATCTTCTGCTTGAATATCCGCCAGGTCAGTTACAATTTTATGTCCTTCTGTGAATACATTGTGAGCATTCAAGCATTGCTCACAGAGATAACGAGCACAGTTCAAGCAGTGTGATGTTGATGGCTTTTTACAAACTGAACAGTTGACTGCAGAGCTCGCTTCAGTGGATGTTGCGATGGACAGGACTTCAAAAATACGCGAGTGAAAGCTGCTTGACTCTAGAGAATCGAAGTCGCTACTCTGCGGTAGATCGTGTTTCGTCTGGCACGATGGACAACTGAATGTTTTCCCTCCTTCTTTCAGCTCAGCGTGTGTAACCAGACAATTCTTACAGAATGTGTGGAAGCATTTGAGAATCTTGGGCTCCTTCAGGGTCTCATTACACAACGAGCACTTAGTTAGTTGTCTGAGGTTATCGAGTATTGCCTCCATTTTAGAGCAGATAGATAATATCGATTGGAATTTGTGATCTTTGTCGCCTGATTAGCACGTGATTGTTAGCTTCTGAAGAATATTTCCTGTTGACCCTAGCTAGGTTGACCTCTTAGTTTAGTTGTGTTACTCATATTAACCAGACCACGGAAAAGCGAGACTAGTTGTTTGAATAACTGAATATTATGGAATCAGTATAAAACTGTAAAGCTGAACTGATTACTTTAAACACACATGTCAGTGGAGTTGACTAAATAGGCACAGTAATCAGTGCACTAGCTGTATTGGAACGCACAATGTAATATGTAATGATCTAAGATTCTTTCGAATTTTTAGTAAAACTTTTAAAATACGTTAATAAGTTTAATAATAACCCAGGACTGAGTTAGTTACACTTACTAACAACCGCTTCGCGGGAAACTTCTGAACATGCAGCAACGTGCTGTGTCCACTGGACAGTCGGTTAGGATTGAAGTTTGGGGGGAAAGGAACAGGACACGTACTTAAAAGGTATTTTCTTGGTTAATTCCAAGGTTAATTCTCAATATATACGTTGTTCGATCAGCTTTTCTGTAGTCCTTGGACTTGTTTACTTATTAGTATTTTTGGCTGATCAGATCTCTCCGCAAGATCCAACGTACCACCGACAGAATTATCGTATACGGTTTTTGCTATTTTTTGTTATTCGTTACGTTACTTTTTGAACCGTAGGTCTATTCTATAGATCCGACTTTTCTTGTTATTCCACTTCACACTATGGGCATCGACATCAGCTCGTGGAGAATACACATTGGCTCCTTTCATGCAAACTCCTCGATCTCTAAATGTAACCATCATGGCTCACCCGGTAACAACAAATCTTGGAACGTTACCCTACCAAGAGGACTTTTCACCCTTATACTCTTTTCTCTCGCCGCAATCACGCTTGGTGGATCCTCTCTCGTAATCTGTATGGACGTACTTGTAACCAAGTCCTGGCCCTATTCCGTCTCCTGCCACTCTAATGGACACTGCAACTGATTATAACCTGCTGATACCTAAATTTACTGTGCTTTTCAACGCCACTAAACGCATCCAGTTAAAACTCGTCCGTTACCAACACCATTTCATCAACTACAAATTCTACTCCGACAATAACCTCATACCAAATGGACTTATGCCTAAATGCACACCAGCCTTTACACCGAACAACTTCTGGTTTTATAAACAATGGAAAAACATTCTGTGTTATGCTGCCCGACGACACCTGAAACTGCTATCCTCAGAATGCTGTATAAACATTAAATCACTTAAACAGGAACTCTCTGACCAAAAGGAACAATTACTCAGAACTTGTACTCGTGAACATTACACTTATTTTATAGGTAAGATTGACTCTATGGCTTTATCTCTTGAGTCCGTACTTTCTAATAGAAGACGCAAAAAAGGAGAAATCCTTTTAAAATACAGAACTAATCGGCACAATACCGCATCTAATACCACTAACTGAATCACAGTCACGCTAACAATAATGCTCCACCTCCTACGACTAACCCTAATAAGAAACGCAATAGACGTAAAAATAAACCACCCAACCTTTCTGCTATAAAGAACATTTATAATAAACTCGACACTACCGCAGTTATTAATTTAACTCAGACACCACTTTCTCAGGACGAAACCCTAATACTTGCTCGTGGTTTAACCTTCTGCCCCACACCGCGACACACAAATTGGCCGGAAGTTACGGCCGACATACGTGACTTTTCTCGACGTATGCGTTTAACAGAATATTTTCACGATTATAACACTTCTAATGCAAACCAACCTGTTAATCCCTTTCACCTTAAGAACACTTGGACGCCTCCCGCTGATAGAGACACTGCTTTAAATGCTTTTTTAGATGCTATTAAAACTGATATTACCACTAATAAACCTAATCGCATCTCTGATAATTTATCTAATAGTGAACGTAAAAGCATTCACCGACTTAACCAACGACAAGACATCGTCATCAAACCCGCAGACAAGGGGTCTGGTACGGTGGTAATGTATGAGGCGCCGTATGGTGCAAAATTCAAACTTTCTCTCGCAAACATGCTGAAATACCCACACATTAACTGAAATTTGTAAACGATAAAAATGTATTCTCGTATACAAACTGAAACGCACATACGATAACTGAAATCCGTTAATGTTCAAAACATTCTCTTTTATACGTGGTGAAACGCACATACTGTAACTAAAATCCCAAAGGAGAGCCTGAGATTCACATTCTGTCTATTAAAACGTGTAAGACAATATTGAAATAAAAATATATTAACTGAAAATCATTACCATTGTGTTGAGATTGTTACACACACTGTTGAAATACGGGCTACACACTGAGAATTACAGTCTATGTAAATGATTTTCAGTATAGCTTAAACAAAATCTCAATAGAATTATGAGATTCTCACTTCATGCCGACTACACATTCCAGGGTATTTTCGTATACGTTTTCAGAGCAACCATCACTGCAAATTTCAGTGTCTTCTGTTCGCGAATTCCCAACGTACTTTCTTTAACAGTTCTCAGTACACTTGTGAAGACATCTCAGTTTGTCCATATGTGAATTCTCAGCACACTTACGTACACATCTCAGTGTGTCATTACTTCATGTAAGTTCACAAATATGTGACCCAGAATCTCAGTATGTTCGTGTGAAAATCTCAGTGTGGAAAAGTTCACGCAGCTACTCCATGTAACGTCGCTACTTAGGGATCAGAACAACAGGCTAGGCTACTCGGCAAAACGAAACATGGCGTCTAATCTTGTAAATAGAAACGGGTTGATGAACTGGAAGTTTTTTACTCTTTTAATATTGCTTTGTATGTGCTCCTCTATATTATGTGAAGACGAAGACATAATAGAGTACATGGAATCACTAAAACGGTGCTGCGAACTGAGGCGGAAAGGTTTTGGTTTACGCACAGGCAGCCCAGACTCGACATATATTTCCCGCTTTTTGGGTTACCTGTGGTATGTTTCATAAGCGATCTCGGAAGAGTTTATATCTGTGAATTCTCTTTTCCGATTCCTACGAAATAAATCATGCAGTTGCCATGCCCACGCATCTTGAAAGCACCGCCTGCGATGTCTACCGCTGATTTGGAGCATGGGGATGATGCGAGTTGAAAAGTGCGAGTTGCGAGTTGAAAAGTGCGAGTTGCGAGTTGAAAAATGCGAGTTGCAAGGAAAAGTAAGAAAATTGAGATTAGAGTTCCTGATTACATGTATGATCCGCTGCAATGGAGAATGCTTTTTCAGTCAAAAATCAAAGGAACTCGGGGTTTCGACGGAACGTGGCGGAACCCCGCTTCTGGACCCCTAGAAAATGATTTCTTTCTACCAGCGTGTCCCAGGGATTCCCCCCCCCCGTATCTGCCCCCCCCCCCCCCCCCCCCCGTAATCTGACCCCTCCGGCGGGCGAGATCACTGAGAATTACTGCAATTGCAAGTTAAGACTCGATATCCAACGAGTGAATACAGCGAACGAGTACGAGTATGCATGACATCAACTGGATCACGAAAGCTGTTTCTAGCTAAAGCAACATCGAACGAGCTTGCTATTAGTACGAGAGAATTGGGGGGGGGGGGGGGGGGGGGGGGGGAGGGGGGTGAATCCCTAGTGACCTCGCCCCCCCCCCCCGGGGGCGAAATCCCTACGACACCGGTTTATTTATGCCTCTCACAGTTATTCAGAGCTAAGTCCTTTCTATTTGTAATTTACAATATTTCGATTGCAATCACAATTAGTTATAAGTTTAACTATTCACTTTCTTCTATGTCCGATTCTTCCAGAGACGTTTCGTATTATTTCTATGGCGACTCTTTGGTTTATTTAATAGTCATACAACTCTCACGGCCCCTCCGGATACTAGACCGATACGAGAACTAAAAATGCCCGCGAATAAATCCTACTTTATATCAGTTTAAACATTCCTAACGAAATTGCTATGCTATCACGACAGTTCAAATTCACATCTCAAGACAATTTCGTTTCTTCACTGCGGTCGGCCCTTAGTTAGCGCTATTCTAATATCTCAAGCAGTCATATGTTGTACCTTTTTTGCTTTTTTCGATAAATGTTCAGTTCCTTTTTTTTCCAGCGAAATTATTTTCTTCTTGATCATTTAAGTTCTTTCCCGTTGTTTCCATCCATTTTCCAGCGAGAATCGAAATCGCCTTTCCAATGAAAGTCGCCCTTTGTTGATGTTTTCCACAGGGGTCCGGTCAGTTTTATAATTTCCTCTCAGAGTTCAGTTTTGCTCGATTTTCTTGTTCTGTCGCTTTTCTTCTTTGACCTCCTAGTTTGTTCATGTCATTTCCAGTTCGATAAATTGTTTTTGCAATCCGAAAAGTAGTTTATTCAGTTCTGTATATTCGATTCATGTCCGTAAGCCATATCCCATTTCTGACGGTTCTCACGGTTCGTTTTCGGTTCTATATATTAACTGAATACTCGATTCAGTTTTCTCCATTTGTGTATGGGCGTCAAACAGTTTCAACATCAACAGGTTCGGTTTCTAGTCCTATTTCTTCTATTCATGCACTCAGTTCAGTTTTCTCGGTGTCCATACGCTAGTCTGGGTACAGTTCAGACTCTCTTCTGTTCTCGAGTTCGCTCATTTCTAAAGTTCTCGGCTCTGTTCAATTTCTCGGAATACTGATTCCGAATCGAAAGCTCGTAAAAAAAATGCTTGCTTTTTATCGTTTATCTTCTATCAGAAACAAATGAAGTCATGACTTAAAGTCAAATTCTCTTGGACTTGGATCCTTTGGCTCAGCCTTCAAAATTTCCAGAGTCTGGGTCTTTCCACACGACAGATCCACTCTGCGACAGATCATATATTTTCCCGCCATTTTTTGTTTGTTGTAACATTTCAACTCGCAACTCGCACTTTTCAACTCGCACTTTCCCTATCCTGGCTGATTGTGGACCGATCAATCTGCAGATCGTATATCGAGAGAATATTTTGAATTCGGAATTTATTTTCCAGACCGTTTTCATGTCGTTTGGCCTGAAACGTAGACGAGAAGAGCTTTATACACATATCTGGATTTGTGTGTCGAAAGCAGAGGCGAAATCGATATTGAATTTCTTGTCGAATTTCGGCGGCGAGTGAGGTCACATGCATCGATGAAAAGCCCAAAACCACTCACACAACTTCATTAAGTATCAATCTTTTATTATTGAAGATTTATTTCGTAGGAATCGGAAAAGAGAATTCACAAGGAGCAATTATATAAACTCTTCCGAGATCGCTTATGAAACTGATACCACAGGTAACCCAAAAAGCGGGAAATATATGTCGAGTCTGGGCTGCCTGTGCGTAAACCAAAACCTTTCCGCCTCTTCGCAGCACCGTTTTAGTGATTCCATGTACTCTATTATGTCTTCGTCTTCACATAATATAGAGGAGCACATACAAAGCAATATTAAAAGAGTAAAAAACTTCCAGTTCATCAACCCGTTTCTATTTACAAGATTAGACGGTTTCGTTTTGCCGAGTAGCCTAGCCTGTTGTTCTGATCCCTACTGAAGTAGCGACGTTACATGGAGTAGCTGCGTGAACTTTTCCACACTGAGATTTTCACACGAACATACTGAGATTCTGGGTCACATATTTGTGAACTTACATGAAGTAATGACACACTGAGATTTGTACGTAAGTGTGCTGAGAATTCACATATGGACAAACTGAGATGTCTTCACAAGTGTACTGAGAACTGTTAAAAGAAAGTACGTTGGGAATTCGCGAACAGAAGACACTGAAATTTGCAGTGATGGTTGCTCTGAAAACGTATACGAAAAATACCCTGGAATGTGTAGTCGGCATGAAGTGAGAATCTCATAATTCTATTGAGATTTTGTTTAAGCTATACTGAAAATCATTTACATAGACTGTAATTCTCAGTGTGTGTAGCCCGTATTTCAACAGTGTGTGTAACAATCTCAACACAATGGTAATGATTTTCAGTTAATATATTTTTATTTCAATATTGTCTTACACGTTTTAATAGACAGAATGTGAATCTCAGGCTCTCCTTTGGGATTTTAGTTACAGTATGTGCGTTTCACCACGTATAAAAGAGAATGTTTGAACATTTTACGGATTTCAGTTATCGTATGTGCGTTTCAGTTTGTATACGAGAATACATTTTTATCGTTTACAAATTTCAGTTAATGTGTGGGTATTTCAGCATGTTTGCGAGAGAAAGTTTGAATTTAGCACCATACGGCGCCGCATAGTAATGGATAGGACATGGTACATAGATGAATGTAATTCGACAACTCAATAACCATAAATTTTATAAACAACTCGA
>JAOWCC010001704.1:0-38263 GCA_030867875.1 Actinernus sp. WN-2022 | reverse complement strand
TATATACATGTATGTGTATATGTACATGTACATGTACATGTGGCTTTCAAAATGTTTTTGAGTAAGATGTCAACATAGGAAAGTACTAGGCATCCAAAATAAAATTAAATGAGGAAAGTTTATTAATTTGTCTATTGATAAATTACTGCATGTAACTGGATTCCTGGCATTTTTAGCTTTTCTGGTTATTTCGGGAACCCAGTGCCCTTTAAATATTTAAATTTATGATTGTAATAATTATATTTTCCTTATTGTGGGTACAATAAATCGTTGTTGTTGTTGATAAAGAGAAATTTACCTAATGTTGTACCTCGAAGCACAGGGAGTTCTAACTTAATACACATACATGTACCATTTATATGCTGGCCTTTTTAACATAGCTTGAGAAGCTTCAGTCTTCTGGCCGAATGAATCTCCAAACACCCTAATCTCAGGCTTAGACTCTGCACGGGCAGAGGAACTCGGACTCAGATCCCTCACGGGCTAGCGGCCTAATCCCCTGACTACATCATTGTAGTTTCTAATATGAGAATTAAGGGAGGAAACTAAAGTCACGTGATGGCTTGATGATCGCCACACGATACAGTACATACACAGTAATGCATTGTAGGCAAAAGTTCATTTGAGCATGCTTATAGCAGCAATGCATTGTGGGCAACCTTTGCCATGTGCTCCATGTAAGTGTAACTAGTATCATATATAGATTGACATTTACAGCCTTGTTTATGTTCCGAGGATAATTACATAATGTTATTTAAGTTAAATTAATATTCCAGTGGGATTAAATAAGACAAAATTGGTATGGCATTGTTATGGGACAAAACTTTCCCCTCTGTGATGCTGGTCCTTTTGACTTACCTCCTAGCTGGAGAAGTTAGAGAAATTAAACATTTGATTATTTGATGTCTTTTGTTAGTTGATGAACTAAATGTTTAATAAAACTTGTGTTTAAAGTTATAGCTTTTATATATTCACAGGAATTTGGGATTAGTTTTGGCATTGTACTTTTTGTGACTTCTCTGTCCCATCCGTGACAGCTAACATTAAAAATAATATATCCCTGGATATTTTACAAAACATATTGAAATTCATCACACCTAAAGATCTATTGAAAATGGATAAAACATGATCATGGTTCAAAAGTTTGTTTAAATTCAAGTATCTAATTTGTTAGGCACCTTTCAATCTAACTTGTGATTTTCCCCTCCATGACATGCAAAATACTGTGGAATTGCCCCCTTGTATAATTTAAGCTATTCCTGCCGGCAGCTGTATGAGCGAGATGAATGTGAATTTTTGGTTCTGTTTTCATTTCCTGGTTATTTCGTACTCAATTGTACTGTCACTTGAATTTAGTTTCCTCCCTTGCTACTTTCTAACTAGTTACCATGCGAGGTCTGAGTTCTTCTGCCCGCACTGACTTAAGCCCGAAATTAGGGGTGCTAGGTTACACTGCCAGTGTTCAGATTCATTTGGCTGTAAGTCTGAAACTTCTCTGTTAAAAAGGACAGCATATACATGGTATGTGTATTAAATAAAAGTTAGAACTCCATGTGCTTGAAGCAGCTGCCAGAGCTCTAGCAGCTGCTGGCTTGTTTTGAAGTCCCTAAGTTATTAAATTCAAGTATACTTAGTTGTACTAACTATGTAGCAGTGCTCAGGGTTTACATTATATTAGGAGCCAGTAAACTGGTAAACATTACTGCTGCATGGTTGTTACTAAGGACCATGCAGTAATATTATTGTTTACTGCACCATTCTTCATTTCCCTCATGTTGCCATATTTCAGTAGCATTAAAACCTCCTAAAGGTAGATAATTAAACATAACTTTTAGATTTTCATTTTTTTTCAGGTCGAGAAAGTTTACTGGAAGCACTAACCATTTTAGTTTATAAGAAGTCATAACCAAATAAAACTACACAAAGGTGATCTTCAATTTAATAGTCAAATTGAATTAGTGAGTTAAGACCTGATCAAAGCCTTGCATGTGTATTTTTTATATTAATTAAGCTATGAGGCACTATTTGTCGTTATTGTTCATCACAAAATTGTCTTCCGCTCTCAGTGGACACTATTATACAAATAGAGTGTGTCCGTCGAGGAACTATCGGCTGATAGTTGCCTGTGGAAATTTGATGTTCTTAAAACAGATTTAAGCGAGAGGACAAAGTTCGAGGGCTTATATGCTAGTTTTAAGAACATCAAATTTCCAAGGGAAACTATCAGCCGATAGTTCCAAGACAAACCCAGTCTGTTTGTCGTTATTGTTCATCACAAAATCGTTTTCCGCTCTCAGCCGATAGTTCCTCGACAGACACACTACTTAATTGTTCATGTATAAAGGTTCCTTGATGGACAGACTCTATTTGTATAATAGTGCCTGCCCATGCATCATTTGATCAATATCCAATCAGAATTGGAGAGAATTTCCTGGTGAACTATAATGGCTGCAGATACATGTATATGAAGTTAGTGAGGGAATTAGCCCTGAGTCAACTACATTATCACACTTATAGAAAGCATGTAAGATCATCAAGTCTGTTAATTTAAGCATAATAAAGCTACATGTATATGGTTATTTCGAACATACAGTAGATTCGATGTATAGACATGTTAGATCTTCTTCAAATCAATATTTTTATTAAGCATTCAACATTTATTTAATAAGTCATAATAACTTATTATCTCGTACAAGCGGCTTAATTCATGAATTAAACACATTTTAAAGTAAATGCCTGCATGCTTATAATCACGAAAAATGACACATGCAACTTGTGTATTAAATACCAACGAAAATAATGCTTGGTACAAGATTGTAACGGTGTTTAGAACAACAGTACTTTGTATATTTGATGTTGAAAATATAAAACGTACTGTACATGTATGTCACAAACTTTAAATATAGTAGTTTGATGCACTCCTATAAATTTATAATAATTTTCTTCTGTGTAATACAGGTTAGACATCTACATGTATGTGTTTATACCATGGCATCAATGAAAATAAAGACATTGTTAATTGAATTATGGTTGAGAGTTCTAATATTTATATGAATTAAGACATAGCTACTGCATGTACTTGCATAGCAAAGAATTAGGTACATTCCACAGCTGCTAGAGTATACTGGGGGTGTGAATCAAAACAAAATTTATGGATATCATGGGTACATTTTTGTATGTTACTGTATCATGACATGGATTTTGTATGGCAGGTGTATGGTAATAACATGGGTATTGTATGGAGAATGTATGGTAAGGACATGGGTATTGTATGGAGAATGTATGGTTATGACATGGGAACTGTATGGTAATGACATGGGAACTGTATGGTAATGACATGGGAACTGTATGGTAATGACATGGGAACTGTATGGTAATGACATGGGAACTGTATGGTAATGACATGGGAACTGTATGGTAATGACATGGGAACTGTATGGTAATGACATGGGAACTGTATAGTAATGACATGGGAACTGTATGGTAATGACATGGGAACTGTATGGTAATGACATGGGAACTGTATGGTAATGACATGGGAACTGTATGGTAATGACATGGGAACTGTATGGTAATGACATGGGAACTGTATGGTAATGACATGGGAACTGTATGGTAATGACATGGGAACTGTATGGTAATGACATGGGAACTGTATGGTAATGACATGGGAACTGTATGGTAATGACATGGGAACTGTATGGTAATGACATGGGAACTGTATGGTAATGACATGGGTACTGTATGGTAATGACATGGGAACTGTATGGTAATGACATGGGTATTGTATGGAGGATATATGGTAATGACATGGGTTGTGTATGGTAATGACATGGGTGGTGTATGGTAAAGGCATGGGTGGTGTATGGTAAAGGCATGGGTATCGTGGCAAAGGTATGGGTAAGATATGGTAATGATATGGGTAAATTTGCAAGGAATGCGAATATAATGGGAATGGTATGGGTATACTATGTAAATGGTATAGGTTTCATATGGCATTTATATGGGAAACCTATGGATTCTGTATGGGAAAAGTATGGCAAGTGTGTGGTTTTTATATGGAATAAGTCTGGGACAATGGCTTCTCCCATATATTCACCATATCACTCCCACGCTTATCCCATATGCTACCCATAGTATTCCCATTCACAACCCATGTATTACCCATCCCTAAATATTAGAAATAATTAATCTTACCCATATACTCCCCATATATGAAAACCATATGGCCATATATGGGAACCATCTGGATTTTAGACAAATCCATACTTTTCCCATATACTTTTATATGGGCAATATATGGACCAGATATGGACCATATATGGGTTTGAAAATATTGCCATTTAGACAGCATGTAACCCATATATGGGAATCATATGGCCCATACAAATCCCATGCACAACCCATCACATACCCATATATGGAACTTGAATGGGCCCATACAAAACCCATACAAGGGCCATATATGGCCCATATCAGGCATGTTGGTAAGGGAGGTTACGTGACCTGTTTTCTCTATTTTTGCCTTAACAATCTATCAGGGTCAACCATTCCAAACAGATCTTTAGAAACAACCAGAAGTGTAATAAGATAAGCAATAAATCGTTACTTTAAAAATGCACTGCTACCGGCCCATTTTGAGATGAATTTTCCAGAATTTGTATTTTACAACAAAATCTGTTGAAACGAATCAGAATGTTGAGATTAGTAATATTCGCTATTTTTGTAGAATCCTGGCAAATATAAGCCATTCTATTCAATAAAATAGCTTTAGCCTCGATTTCATGCTCAAATCATGCCTCAACATGCTTGAGGAGAGCTACCAATTCATTGTTTATTTACTATTTCCAGATTGTTGCTTGTAAATTGTTACTGTTTTGCGTTCAAATGTACTTTTCTCTAATGGCTTCGCTTGCACTTTAGTCTTCTTCGAAACAGTTTTCAGGGTCGTTTATACCATGTTTATACAATGCGCTCAATACAACCATTGTCATTTAACATTTACTCTGAACCTTTTGTTTCATATAATTTTCTTTATATAGTGTTTGCACAATCATGTGACAGAAGCCACGTTGGATGCCAGGAACAATATAATGATTACATTTTTCACATGATTAAACACGTTATTCTTTCTGGATAACAAGTAAGAACAGAATATATATGCAGCTGTCCGAACGATTCTAAATCAATGTTTTTCGAGTTCAGCCTCTATATTTCAGTAATAATTTCAAGCCAGAAAATGGTTCTTGGCCGATACGAGAATCGAGTTCTGATTGGCCAGTAGCTTGTAAAACGCTGCAAAGGAGAGAATAGATTACAGTGGACACTTATACACCAATTTCAAAAATGTTGCCCAATCAAAACCTATAAGCGACAAGCCAAGACCGAAAAGGCCTCTGGCTGTTATGAATAAAGTTATTTTCCAATTAATATTTCATGATCATAGTCGGAGACATAAGTTACAAACTTCATTCTGCAGTCTTTCATGTTGGTAAAAATACACTGACCATATGTACATCTGAATAAATCAGTTATGATCACAAAGTATCGACATCCTGTTCAGTCAAAGCTTGTCGCTTGTGTTCGGACAACCTTTTTTATAATAGGTGTACGTTTTCGAGTAAATTTAAAAGTGCAGAGGTATACATTATTGTAAGAATTGTATTGGTTGTTTGAATAACAACTTTATTTGTAACCACACACTTGCTAATAAATTACATGACATAGTTAAAATATAAATGTATGTTACATAAGGCCTACGGCAAACGTCGAACTTAAGTCGCGCCGATCCTATTAAAAATAGGTTCGGTAGAAGATCGACTTAGGGCCGACGTGGCAGCAAACGTCGAACATATGTCGATCTTAATTCACTTGCACCTAATTAAATCAAGGGAACTAACACGTGTCCTGGCGCATTTCACTTTTCGCCCGCGGTTAGTGATATGGTGAAATACAGCGCTCGGTCGAATATATTTAAAGAAAGGCCTTTCTGTGGAAAATGATTGTCCAAACCAGAAACAGAAGAATGGCGTTCTACACAGCACTCGGTGCCGTGTATAGGAGACAATGGTTATCACTGCAAGTGCCGTTATTGGCCATGTTTCTAGCGGTTGCGATTCACAAATTAAAAACTCTGTTAATAGTCGATCATGCCGCAGTTTTCAACGACATTCTGGATGGTTTTACTTCATATGGTAGAAGCGTTTCAAAGCGAGCTATATCGCAACATTCAAACTAGCCAATACTTCTACCGGCATTCCTGCCAGACACGTCTTCATTACTTTGGAATACTGAGCAGTTATTACAAAAGGGCATTTCGCATTTAAGGCAAATGTATTTTGTGACGTTAAAGCACGAACTGCACATTTCCGGCAGAACGTCTTGCGGCAATCACTTCCGGTAGGCCGCCATTTCGCCTTCGAAATCGCCTTTGTACAGCGCATGCTCACCAACATAATGTATACAAATATAGAATGAGGACCGAAAACCTGTGAAATAAAACAAAATAACTATTGAGTAATCGCTTTTATTTTGTAACAAATAGTGTAAACCACTCAACTGAAAGATAAGAAATGCACATTGGAATGTTAAAATGTCTAAAAACCAGAACTTTATTGTTCTCTATCATCCCAGGTACCAGGGTGAAGCTGGTTACTGATTCGCATTTCCTGATTCGGCTGTTTCCTGATTCGGGCATTTACTGATTCAAAACCGGGGGGGTTAGCCCTGAAAACTTCAATTGTGCTCTAAAATCGACGTAAGGGCTAAATGTGAAGATGATTTACCTAAATATCATCACATTGGTATCTAACCTTGTATAACTCTGCGATATTTCTTCCAGTTCCACTGCTTAGTGTATTTATCTCGGTGCATGCTTACTGTTTCACGGTCGATTGACATCACCAACTCAGATCACAAGCGCAGCGAATCGCTTAAATGCTCCTAACTTAATTTTGAAACCTTGCATGTATTGTTACCTACAAAGGAAACGATCTATACTTATATGTGTCCCGCATTTGACGAGTAGTATGTTCGATTTTCAAGCATTTACTGATTCATCGCATGGTTAGTTTATGTCATTTCCTGATTCGAGACTTCACAATACAAAGCTTGAGGGGGACAGTTCCTGATTCAACCGGCCAGTTAAAATAAACTCCAACTGACTTTAAACTGCTTCCACGTTATCAGTTTTCACCTATCAGTAAGCATTATACTGCTCTAAGAGCATTACGGTGAATATCGTGTGTATTTTAGGTCATTTCCTGATTCGAGACTTCACAATACAAAGCTTGAGGGGGACAGTTCCTGATTCAACCGGCCAGTTAAAATAAACTCCAACTGACTTTAAACTGCTTCCACGTTATTCTTTTCACCTATCAGTAAGCATTATACTGCTCTAAGCGCATTACGGTGAATATCGTGTGTAATTTAGGTCATTTCCTGATTCGTGACTTCACAATACAAAGCTTGAGGGGGACAGTTCCTGATTCAACCGGCAAGTTAAAATTAACTCCAACTGACTTTAAACTGCTTCCACGTTATCAGTTTTCACCTATCAGTAAGCATTATACTGCTCTAAGCGCATTACGGTGAATATCGTGTGTAATTTAGGTCATTTCCTGATTCGAGACTTCACAATACAAAGCTTGAGGGGGACAGTTCCTGATTCAACCGGCCAGTTAAAATAAACTCCAACTGACTTTAAACTGCTTCCACGTTATTCTTTTCACCTATCAGTAAGCATTATACATTATACAGACTTGATGATTTATGCCATATTGAATTAATCGATTTCATCTGAATTTAGTGCTGGAAAATTAAATAAAATTCAGTCTCACTTTTGTCTCTTTGAAGACATTCTTGCAGAATTAGCAATAAGATGCATATGACTTAATTAGGCCCGTTTCAGATAGCGAACTTTTCATGCAACTTAATTAAGCGACAGTATTAGTTGTATGAACTCGTATATTACTCGTATGTTACGTACCCGTATAAAATGTTACTCGTATATGTTAGTCGTGTGCACTCGTATGTTAGTCGTATGTCGGTACTAGTATGTATTCGTATGCATAAAAATACCACTTACCACCAGAAGATTCTGCCTCCAGACTTGATAAGTTGCGTTTAAGTTCGGTGACCAGCTGCTTCTGCCCTGTTTCATGGAGAGCCTTGCAAAACTCTTCAAATGCCTTATCTTCTTTCATAGGAAGAATTTCAATGAACATTTCCGCAGTAAGAAGAGGCGGCATTATTGCTTCTATATTCAAACTTCCCGATAATGCTACTGCTGTCTTTAGGATTGCCTTCTTGTGCAAGTCGGTCATGAGTACTGGATCCATGTTAATGGTTTTCTCTTAGTCTTGAACGTCTTAAATGTGATACTGAGTAGTATTATAAGTAGCGGTTCTGGGCCACATCCAACGATTTCCATCGCATCCCAATTTTCTGGCCCCTCACCCTCGACGCATCTGTTTGGACTTTGTAGACCACAATGCCCAAAATCCCAACTTATTATCTATTCAGTACCCTAGATGTTGTTATTTTGGGCATTTTGTGGTCTACAAAGTCCAAACAAATACGTCGTGGGTTCGTGGCCAGAAAATTGACATACAACGAAAAACGTTGATACTGCGACAAGAACCGCTACTTTATACACTACTATTAGGGAAAGGATAGTACCCTCTTTTACTCCACATGATATACCATTTAAACAAATAGCTACACTAAGATGTAGGACCACCTTAGGAGATGGAGTGTGAAAAGTGCGGGAGAGTGTTTAATAGGAGTTGGAATCTGAAACGCCACCAAGAGAATCGCAAGACCCCATGTGTTAAGACTCTAAAGCGCTTTATATGTGAGAATTGCGGAGGAGAGCTAAGCTGCTACTTTGCTTTGTGGAGACATAAGAAGAATATCTGCCCCAATCCTATCGTTAGCAAAAATTAGATACGCGCTGGTACTCAATATTTCTATACTCCTATTAGAGAAAGGATAATATAAGTATTATACTATGGCTGATCATGTACTAACATTCATTCGAGGACCTGGCATTAAGGGCTATTTACGAGGATGGAAGATGGACGTTCCAGATGGTAATCCTCTAGGAGCAGACCCAGCTGCTTTCCTATCCGGCGTGCGACAGCAGACTACCGAAAAGATCGATGAAGAGCTACAAGACCTAAATAGTATTAAGGTTCAGTTAGCTTTGAATATAACTCTCCGCCTCGACAAACCCGAGGGTTCAGAATACCAGATAATCACATTTCGTAGTTCGCAAAAAGTTTTGATCAACAGTTCTGAGATCCGCGGAGTAATAGTAGAAGCACATGCTCAGATCTATAACTACATTGAGAAGTGGATCAGTCGAGGATCAAACTGGGTCATAGATAAAGTCAACATTCTATGGTTGAACATTGTTAAGTATCAACCACTACGCGGAGGTTCATATTTACCACTACCTAAAGAAATCGCGAATAAGAAAGCCGTGATCAATGTGAAAAACTACGACAACCGTTGTTTTCGTTGGACGGTACGTGCCGCGAAGTTTCCAGTTGCTGACCATCCCCAGAGAACGTATAAGTACCAAGAAGATGATAAGTTGAACTTTGATGGGATAGACTCGCCAACACCAATCTCACAAATACCACGCTTCGAGAAGCAGAACGAAATCTCTATTAATGTGTATGGTTGGGATTTTAAGGATAAGTGTTTGATTGTGCACCACATCTCAAAGGAGACTTTCTTGGAGCGCATTAACCTCTTGCTTATAGAGTGCCCAGAGAGTGGTCTGCAACACTATTGCTGGATCAAGAACTTCAACCGCCTCCTATTCGATCAGACAAAGTACGAACATATAGGAAACACTTCTGCGAACGATGTCTACATGGATATACTACCGAAGCTCTTCTTGCGAAGCACATCCCAGAGTGTAACGGAATTAACGACCGAGCCATACGCATTGAAATGCCTACTAATGAGAACAACAAAGTCTCATTTCAGAACGTCCACAAACAGCTCAAAGTTCCCTACGTTATCTATGCCGACCTTGAGGCTTTAACTACTAAGATCGAAGGACCTGCCCAAGACCCCACGAAAAGCAACACACTTAAAACAGAAGAACATATTCCTTGTGGTTTTTCATACATCGTCGTGCGTTCTGATGGCCATAGCGAACCACCAGTACTATATCGAGGTACGGATACGATCGAGCGCTTTCTACGATGTATACAAGAAGAAGAAGCGAAGATAAAAGCCCAACCCGCCAAGCCACTACGTATGTCACCAAAAAACAAGAGAGATTATAATAGAGCAATTCTTTGTCATATCTGCCGGAAACCTCTTGGCAAAGATAGAGTACGTGATCATTGCCACATTACAGGAGAGTTTAGAGGTCCCGCACACAATGCGTGTAATCTTAAATTACGTAACTTTCCTGCTATCCCAATCGTATTCCACAATCTTCGTGGATATGATTCTCATCTATTGATGCAATCCATCTCAAAGACAGAGGGCGCTATCTCTTGTATTCCAAACAATATGGAGAAATACATTTCATTCTCACTTGGAAACCTATGGTTCATCGATAGCGCACAATTCCTACTATCTTCTCTCGATAAATTGGTAGCAAGTTCAGCACCAGACACATTTCAACAAACTATAAAATATACATCGAACCCAGATAAAGCCAAGTTGTTGATGCGCAGAGGCGTTTATCCGTATGAGTACATGGATTCTTGGGATAGATTTACAGAGACTTCTCTTCCACCAAAAGATGCATTCTATAGTAAACTAACCCTAGAGGGCATATCCCACGAAGACTACGAACACGCACTAAACGTTTGGGAGGTATTCGATTGTGAAACGTTAGGAGACTACCACGATCTTTACCTACGAACTGACGTACTTCTCCTAACAGACGTGTTCGAGACTTTTCGCGCAATGTGTATGCAAAACTATGGATTGGACCCAGCTCATTATTACACTAGTCCAGGACTTTCGTGGGATGCATTGTTAAAGAAGACTGGAGTAGAACTCGAACTATTAACTGATTACGACATGCATCTATTCATTGAAAAAGGTCTACGCGGTGGGATATCTATGGTGTCTCAACGTTATGCCAAAGCAAACAATCCAAACGTACCTGACTTCGATCCGGATAAGCCAAATAGCCACATAATATACCTCGATGCTAACAATCTATATGGATGGGCCATGAGTCAACATCTACCAACGGCAGGATTTGAGTGGTGTACACCAACGGAAGAACAAATCACCCAACACGAAATCGATTCTGATAAAGGTTACATTCTAGAAGTTGACTTCGAGTATCCTAAAGAACTTCACGACTTACACAACGACTATCCACTAGCTCCCGAGAGAATGCAAGTGCATAAAGGTTGGTTATCAGATTATCAAATCGATCTACATGTATTTGAGAAACTATACGAAGGCAATGGATCTTTGAAAGTGGAAAAGCTTATACCTAACCTATACAACAAAGAACGATACGTGCTCCACTACCGCAATCTACAATTGTATCTATCTCTTGGAATGCGTTTAACAAAGATTCACAGGGCATTACGATTCAACCAATCACCATGGATGGAGCCATACATACGAATGAATACAGAACTACGAAAACAAGCGAAGAGTACTTTCGAGCAGGATCTCTACAAATTAATGAACAATAGCGTATTTGGTAAAACAATGGAAAATCTACGTAAACGCGTCAATGTCAAACTAGTGCGATCTTCAGAAGGAATCAAACTACAACATCTCTTGAATAAACCTAGTTATGCTCGATCCACAATCTTTGACAATGATCTAGCTGCTGTACACAACTACAAAAGTAAGTTACTTCTGAACCGCCCAGTATTTGTTGGAATGTCAATTCTAGATCTCTCAAAACATCTGATGTACGACTTCTACTATAATGAGATAAAGAATCAGTATGGGCAACGTTGTAATTTACTATATTCTGACACCGATAGTCTATTACTTCACATTGAAACAGAAGACATCTATACACACATTGCCACCAATAAACATCTATACGATTCGAGCAACTACAGCACGCAAGGATCATCCTCTGTATGACATAACCAACAAGAAAGTACTTGGTAAAATGAAAGACGAATGTGGAGGTATTCCCATTGCTGAATATGTTGGACTACGATCTAAGCTATACTCGATCTTGAAAGTAGGTGGTGGCGAGATTCGGAAAGCCAAAGGTACCAAGAAGGCAGTTGTTAAACATCGTATTCGCCACGAACAATACAAAGAGTGCTTACGAGATAAGAAAGTATTTCGTCACGGAATGGATATGCTTAGAAGTGAAGGTCATAGGATGTATGGTATTCATATGAATAAGATCTCTCTATCACCATTCGACTCTAAGCGTTGTATTTCAGCAAATGGAATTGATACATTAGCCTATGGACACAAAAACTTAGACATAGATTATTTTATTTACGAGTTGCTATCTTAGATCGGTTGGGTACGAACAGAATTCCCTTTGGTGGTAGTTCAGTATTTGGTGGAACGACTTGTAGCTCTTCGCGCACGAACCCTCGCTTTGGTGCATCTTTTTCCAAATAGTACAGAACTGGTTGGTTTGAAGATATCACACTACGCGAAATAATATATGTCTGTAAACTCCACACAGGATCAGTTGCTCGTTTAGCTCCACCTTCCAATTCTCCAGGCGCATATAGATATCGAACTAGCACATCGAATGGCAACCGCTTTTCTTTCAATCCAACAGTGCGTGAATATGTAGGAGTTTTGATATTGACTTGCTGTACCACTACAGAATTCGAAGGCTCTTTACCAGTAAGTCGAGTAACTTCATTATTCATGGCTTTGATAACTTCTGGAAGTCGCAATACCCATTCTCTACTGCGCGCATCTGATCCTTCCGAGGTAAGTACCATCTCTTGTGCATATTGATATCCAAACAATCTCTCAGCTAGTGTTCTATTTGTTCGTTCGACAAAGCTTTGCGCTCTATGATTACCAGCCTCACCTCGTTGGACTTTCGTACCACGTAGTTCTAGTGTTTCAGACATACGACCCATGAATTCTCTACCAGGATCTACTTGCAACGTTTTTGGCCATGTTAGTGGACTACGATCACATATTCGTTCAAATGCCACAGACACTTCACCGCTATCTTTCGATGCTAAAGGTTCAGCCTCTTTATGTCTAGAAGCCACATCGATTACCACTAATGCATACTTGTATAGTTTCCTTCCACGTCCAGGTCGATCATGAGGTAGAAATATCAAATCAGCTTGATGGACCTCATTTGGTTTCGATACGGTCCAATGTGGTCGTGGTATATATCGTGGTGGTGGCAAGTAAATTTGCCATAGTGCTTGTTTCTCTAACCAACTCCTAGCTGCGTCTTCCGATACCTTTGCTGCCACCGATTGTTTACCAATTGCAGAGTAGCCTTTCCAGTATCCTTCAGGACCATAGAAGATAGCATCCATTACATATCGCATTAACAACGAGACTTTAATATGGATAGTTCTTATCCTTCTTTGCATCTATCGCACCCTATTATCAAACCTACGCTGCTCCCTTCGTACACTTTTGGGAAGAGAACCGTGTGCGCGTTTAGTGGCTCATCCGAGCAAAGCACCACATTGTGAATGCTTGAGAATTCTTCCGTCTTACTCATTTGCAATTCTAGATTCATTATGGAGACTCTGTAGTCGGTATCGAATTTGACGTCTGCTAACTTTCCTTTTGGGTCTAATTCGAGCATAAGCGAATCGGTACAATATGAAGTAGGAGATTCTAAGGCTATTAAGGCGTTAGTGGTGACAGAGCTTACACTTCCTTTAATCCTCACGTTGACGATTTCCATTTTCACCTCTGATATTTATGTATGTGTGTAGCTTCAAATGTAAGTAGAAACCAACTTACGGTGCACCTAGTAACTTCCTAGTAGCTTCCTAGTAACTTCCTAGTAGCTTCTTAGTAACTTCCTAGTAGCTTCTTAGTAACTTCCTAGTAGTTTCTTAGTAATTGCCAGTAATCTCACCGAATGTAAAAAATCTCACCTAGCGTAAAAAAGTTCGTTTTTAAAAAGCATAGTCATATCAAACGACTGACGGCATATCCAGCGGCTAGCATTCCACCTCCGACATAGGCCAACTCACCCGTCCTCTGCGAACTTGATGGTTGATAGTAGTCTGATAAGTGAGGCTCTCTCATTTCTTTGAGATGTTGTAGTTGCTTACGTAGTTTGTCAGATCGTACGAAAGCGCGATTAGTGTCGTTTTGAGAATCGTACGCACTACATTCCAGACCTTCCTGTTCTTGCGCATGGTCGTATAGTCTTTGACGTTGTTTATTGTAAGCAATCGTGGCAGCCGTTTTTTCCTCTAGTACCCTGTCGTGTCTTTCTCGTTCTATAGCAGCCCTATCGTCTTTTCCAGAAAACATCCTAGCGAGTACGCCACCACCGGTGAATGCCGTCGCATTTAAAACAGCTCCGAAAATTGCCATTCCAATTCCCGCCAACGTTGCCATGAGCACTCACAAATCAGTTGGTACATACCCTTGATCCTCGAGATATTTCTTTGCGGCTAGACTACCCGCCAATACCGCTATCCACTTCACGTTATTCAAGATATAAACGGAAGGATCGTTAAGCATAGGTTCTTTTACCACTTTTCTTACAACCCACCCAATACCTGTAGCTAGTCCAGTAATTATTGCGGCGTCGGTGACCGTTTTCATTAATTTCTTCTCTACCATCGTTATACTACTTATGATTCTAATCTTTAAATGCTACTCCATATCTGGTGCCTTCCTAGTCTCTACTGAACTTGCGGGTTGTATCGTACTTGCGTCACTTCTGTATCTTATATATTGATAGTATACGCCCACCAATGCAGCACCTACACCAATGGCCGTTAGAGTAGTATTAGTAGGCACATCTAGTAATGATCTAGTAGCTTCCTCTACGTTGGTTTCTTTGCATGATTCACTTTCACGTTCCAACTCCCGCTTTAGAGCCTCTTTAGCAAGTTTATTGCTTGCCGCAAATGCTTTTCCAGCAGCAACACGTTTTGGATTCTTTTCTTTTTTCTCAGGCGCAGTCTTCGAAGGATCCGCAGTTATGCGATCCATCTGTTCCTCCATCTTGCTTTGATATAGTAGATATATGCGAAGGTTCAATAGGTGTGGTAGTAGAGCTACTAGGAATGACTATGTGACCAGATACGTGGAACAAGACGCAAGCTAACGCTACGAAGCGGCCTGCTTTAAGTGATAACAGGCCAGTCGCAGCACTGATCTCATTGCGGATTAGGCGGTCTCCTCGTAGGTCTAGCATCAGTGCTTCTTGAGAATCTATAGGTATTAGGTATGCAACTAGTCGGGTAGCTAAACTCATAATACCATCGACTAGATTCCCCGTTATTTGCTGAGCTAGAACGGCCTGGTATCTTCTATATAACTTATCTACTTCTTTTTCAGATAGTCTATGAATGTCTCCTAGAGATAAGTTCTTTCCTAGGTATTCTTTCGTCATACCAGTTGCAGCTAAAATGGAAAGTGCTTCCCGGTTGTCCGTTGCATCGTTATCTATTTTTGGTGGCGGACCTGTTACGTCCTCACTTAGTAGCTCAAGTATTTCTTTATCGCCCATCATGATACGTTATAGGTGCGGGTAGCTCTAACATGACAATAAAAGGATACCGTAAACAAAAACATATGCGAGCAAACTTGTGGGACCGAAGTACTGCTCGTAACTCATTACATTCTTGCAATCCTCCGTAGTCTTCAAATATCCTTTTACCATCTATAATCTTTGCGGTATGAAAGGCAACTACTACCGCTACGTTCTCGCGGAAAGGTTTACATATACTTGTTAATTGTTGGGATAGCACCCAAATAGATAGTCCTATATGTCGAGCAGAGAATGCTAGATCTACTAACTTGTCAGTTCTTCGTTTTACATCTTTTGAGGCGGCACAATCATCTAGAATCAATAGCGTATTGGTTCCAGACCAAAAGGTTGCACAAACCTCTAGTGCGGCATTGATAGCATCCTGTGATGGCAACATAACATAGAAGTGTGGATCTTGATTGGCAAATCCACGATAGGTTTTGTTGTGCGCATGCGTAGGACATATTAATTCTATATAATCGAACTTACCGCGAAATGGTCCACGAAGTTGCTCTACTAGAAATGCGGTCTTTCCGCAGTTTGTTGGACCTACTATGAGTGCGTTGAATGGTATGTGTTCTACCAAGGAATCCATTAGTATGTTATACTCTGCAGTTTTCTGTTCAATATAGTGAGTTGAGCATCTGCAAGAACGAAGATATGCATGATTACGTTTCCACTACCTTTTGCAGATCTATGTATACGACGATCGATGTATTTTCCGCTACCTGTTTGTGCCATACCATCACCATGAACAGTGGAATCTTTTGCCGTGCGACAATCAACTAGGATAGCAAATCTATTGTTATGAAATTTAGTAGGAGTCATAGAAGTATTGGATGTGGTAAACCATCCTTTTGCAGCCTCCCAGAAATCTGGCGGTAGCATACCACTTGGAAAGAATCTATTTGGAACTCCGTTAACATCTACCTCTATCTTAGAAATACCAGGATTTGAGAATGCTTCACTATCTCGCGTGCCAGCGGTAGGTGGATCTATAAATAGTAGAAGTAGCCCAGCAAAGGATCGTCGTGGAACATTGATGTTCTGAGATTTCAAAGTATCTGATGCTTTGGTGATAGTTACTGTCTTGAAATGAACAGCATGGTTGTATAGGAAAGCAGTGCCAGTTTCATATGAGCTAAGTGCGTCCTTAGCTAGAGTTTCATTCTTGATTGCTTCATATTCTAACTGTATGTTGTCAACCTTGTAAGTGCCTATCTTTGTACTGTCTGATCCAACAACTATTTCGATGGTAGGCGCTAGAGTCAACTCGAATGATATAGTGTTTTCTAGGGCATGAGGATATAGAACCCCATGTTGTGTCAGAATATCAACGTCTAACGGAATTCTATATTTAGAACCATATGCGGCTAGTATAGCGTTTTCTCCAGCATCTGAAGTACCTGCGTCGCCAGCTTTCGATCGTAACTTGTTTGTGTTCTCTGATTGGATACCTTGTTGCGTTCTAGATTCTCTTTATTGAGTAGATAGGTATATATCGCAATATGTCTGTAGTAGATCTGACCTAACGATGTCTTCTACTATTTCAGCTCCTATTTTACAAACTCGACGTATAACCAAGCAACGCCCAACATTGGAAACAACGCGATTATTGGCATGTCCACCAGACAATACGATGTCACCCAATAGTGCTAAGCTACCAGGTACCAATACGATGTCTTCTCCTAGTGTTGGTACTTCCACATAGAGCGTCTCTCCAGGGTCAGATGATGGGGTGAAAGTTTTTCTATATAGAGTTCGTGGAGCCTTGAGTGCTCGAGGTTCTCTTTGCGCTTTTGCAGGAACTAACTTTGATGCTATCATGTTGAATATACATAGATATGTAGTTATGTTCAATATGGATGTTGATGTCGCAGAGGAAAGACCTGGCGAAGCCGAAAGAGGTGAAAACTATAAGGATGAGTATGCTATCGATATGGAAGAGTGGAATGCGACATTTCCAGATGACGCTACTGCATCAGGAGAAATGATCCCAATGGAAAATAGGCGCGACTATACTAAAGAAGGTGCTCGACCAAAGAATCAGGAAACCTCATTTTCTATAGATGACGAATTAATGGATGGGCTCATCGGCCCGGAAGACTCGAACGTTTCTAGTTATCAAAGAATCCTGGAAGATCTTAAAGATGAGAAAGCTCCTAACTTTGTCAATAGAAATATAATCTTCAAACAAGGCTTATCAGACGACGCAAACCAGATGCTGTTCGAGAATGTCTGGGAACAATACCGCGATGTGGGAATTCGAGGCATGCTTGATATAACAACCATGTCCGATGGTAGAGTCGTTATCCACGAGTATGGAAGTAAAATGTGGTTATGATAGGAAATCATGTTTGCCGCGTAGCACTAGTAAGTGTAAAGGATGGATGTGATGTAAAGTCACGTGGTAAGCTGTAGTGCTAAGTGTGCATGCCCTACGAGGGAAAGAGAAAAAATCTCTGACCCAAGTGGGACTCGAACCCAACGACCTCCAGGTTACATGTCTGGCGCTCTACCAACTGAGCTATCAAGTCAGATGAGAGCAATCGTGGGTATATATTGGTGCGTTTTATGGGGTCACGGCGATTATATATGTATATGTGGTTATGATAGGAAATCATGTTTGCCGCGTAGCACTAGTAAGTGTAAAGGATGGATGTGATGTAAAGTCACGTGGTAAGCTGTAGTGCTAAGTGTGCATGCCCTACGAGGGAAAGAGAAAAAATCTCTGACCCAAGTGGAAGTAAAAGTAAACCTATCCCTTTGACCACCAAGAAGGGTGAGTTATATAAGAGGATGGGAGAAGGTCTCAAAAGAGTTCTAGGACCTACATTAGAAGAAGCAATAGAAGAAGTCATAACAGCTGAAGACCAAACGAATGAGAGGATCGAAGAAATACTCAAAGACCCTACATCTACTGAATCTCAGAAAGAAGATGCTAGTAATAAAATATAAACCGATCGGAAGGAACGAGCAGTCCTATGACAAATAGAAGAAGCCATAACAGAACGTATACCACTTAGGGATCGTATAAAATCTATCTTCAAGAAGTATGGAGTTAGTATAGTTAGTGTGATGGCTGCGGCAGGTACAGTGATTGGCGTAATAGTTTCCAATCTAGCGAAGGCAGTTCCCGCAAAAGCACCAGGATTGGGAGATGCTGTCAAAGCCACCGCTAAAGCCACTGCCAAGGCATTAAAAGCAGTAGGTAAAAAGTTAGAGGAGATTCTACCTAAGATTATTGGACCAATTGCGAGTTTCATATTTAGTATGGCTGGTGATGTTGTTGGAGTCTTAGCAAGTAACGTTTGGTTGTTAATCGTAGCGGTAGTGGTGTTCGTAATAGAGCAATACAAACAACGTTAACGAAACAACATCCATGCGATTCCAGCTGCGGCAATAGATATCACTGCAAGATTGATCTCATGTTGTGGGATGGACTTTGGTACGTAAGTGTGTGGTACTTGTTTCTTGTGTGGTACTTGTTTCTTATCGGGTGGTCCTTCCATGGGAGGTGGACGGTTTGTTTCTTTAACTTCCGTATTGATATCATTCGTACCTAACACCATATATTTCGTGGCTTTCGGGATTGGATTCTTATAACCATCTTTCTTTCCGAGGTAGTACACCAGATTGCTTGGCAGTAATCGCACACCTACAGCTATTGCTAGATCAAGCCTCTTATGCGTTGTTGTTATAGCGGTAAGATAGTTATCATAACTTAAAGTTAAGCGCCTTCAACCAATCTCTTAAACTTTTCTTTGACGTTATGGCTATCTATGATGGATTCGTTCAGGTCTGCTTGAGCACCAAGCATGCAATATCCAAAGGCCTCGACAGATCTATTCAACCTATCCAATCCATGCAGCATCTGTCAAACCTTTTCCTATTGGTGGTGCGAACCAATTATATTGTTTTCCTTCGTGGTCATCGTTCCGAATAAAAGATACCAGATTTCCCATTTCATCCTTACCTCCTTGGTCTGCAAATAAATTATCATGATTTGGCCAATTATCTGCTTCTTTGTCGTAGCCTCTGATTACGTGGACGTTTTTGAAACCATCACCGTACAAAAGGAATACATCGCCAAGTCCGTTATTCCTACCTCCTTTCCATCTGAAGTCTGGTGTTCTAGATAAACCAAACTCAATGCATAATTTCTCTAGTGCTGCTTTGCTACAGAGGTTATCAGTTTGCTTGAAAGCAGAGTCACCGGGTAGAGGCACTGAATGAGTACCACCAAGTTCATGTAGAATTCTTCGTATTGTGAAATATACATGGAATCGTAGGAACCCTTGAACAACGGGTGGATATGTTTTGAAAGCGGGGTCGAACAACGACACTACGCATCCAGAAGTTGCACACCACGTTGCGAAATTTAACTGTTGGGGCCAATATTTAAAATCCGGAGCACGCGACCATGCATAAGACTCATTTGATGTTTTATGCTTTACGACGGTCTCCTTGAATATATTCGGAACGCCTGCTTCAAACTTTTTAGTGGGTGTAACGTATATCCATAACTTGGTGAGATCTATATCTTGTGCCGGTTCGTTAAAAGGAACTGCTTGAACAGGATATTTCACACTTTTGTCTAGTGTCAACGTAGATGGGAAACCACCAACCATCCCCTGCAATGCGTCATCGATACGTTTTCGAACCTTTGTTGGAATGTGGAGATCGTCGATGAACCATTCCTCACTGCCGTCTTTGAAGGTAATTCTAGTTCTATAGGTATGCTCATCCTGTATATCAGAGGCATTTGTCTCAACATAGAACTTCGAGTAATCGGCATTGGGATACTTCTTCTGAAAGGTAGTAAAAGCCTTTGCGTTGCGTGGTGCTACCTTCTTATCGAACCTAGTGATAATATCAGATTTTTGTTGTGCTGTGAGATCGAATTTTCGTTGTTCATTAGGCCACGGAATGAATCCTGAATGGTGGAGTCTATCCTCGAACTGATACTTCTTTGGTGGCATCGTATTGAAGCTATACATATACATAGTTATAACTTCAATATATAAGATGGTTCTCTCATATGTCACCACAACATCGGCTGACCATACTGTCTACTTCGATCGATCCATTCTTATCCAGAATATTTCGCTAGTTGAGGTCACTTTTGATAATAGTTGGTGGAATCTAAAAGAGAAGGCTTCGTTTCAGTGGGATACCGGGGGTTTGCTGCTCCCATACGAACTTGATCCGGGGTCTTATAATATAAATACGATCATGCCCCTCTTCAAACCTGCGGCGGTGGCTGGCGTTATAAGCTTTATAGACAAAGCCAGTAAAAGGAATTGGATCCTAAGGGTAAAGAAACCGATCAAGTTCAGTAAGAATCTCTGCGAACTATTGGGTATCGAAGGAAACGAAGAGGTGTGGGGAAACGTATCGTTAAAGGTGGGGGACCACGACCTGGTGTTCAAAGATATCCACACAATGTATGTCCACTGCGATGTGGTGGATTCCAGCTTTTCAATTCTAGATGGAAAGCCCTCGCAAGACCTAGCGAGCTTAAAAGTACGAGGCGTCTGGTTTAATGAAATAACCTATTCTATGATGCCACCACTACCTGTTAAAGCTCTGGGGACAATACGAAACAGCCTTCACCTGACAATCCGCGATGAGAAAGGCAATGTGGTAGACTTTCGTGGTCGACCTATACGATACGTATTGAAGATTGAGTAAGTCATATGTATAATATGTGATGGAAGGCGATTCAATTCAACCGTTTCCAACAGCACCAGATATCTATCCATCAGGAGCTATAAAGGAACTTAGCGATAATGGATCGAGCTTTAGACTGCAGAAAGTATGTGATACGCTTGCCGAACTCGAACAGCAGGCAAAGCACTACGAAGTAGTTCGTAAAAAATATACCCGAACGCGTGGTATTGTTCACGGGGTTGATGTGGCCACAGGTAGCTTGAGTGGTGCATTATCTGCTACGGCGTTAGGTTTGTCACTTACGGGAATTGGGATACCTGTGGGTATTTCTTTAGGAGGAATTGGATTTATTTGTGCTGTCGTTTCGTCTTTGATGGCTATCGCCAGTAAGAAACTCGGTGTTCGCGTCTCGAAGCATGAAAAGACTATCATGTTGGCAAAAGCTAAGGCCAATTCCGTGGAAGTCAAAGTCTCAAAAGCACTATCTGATGGTAATATTTCAGAATCCGAGTTCAGAAGCATAATTGGTGGTGTGCAACCCAATCTCCAGAGATTCAAATAACAAAGACGTGGCCGCCATGTTGGATGAACTGACAATAGAAGCTAACGAGGAATCTTTTGTTATTGTCATCCAACATGGCGACCATGACGTCACATGCACACGAAGAATTGGCGAGAAATCAAAATATGAATTGCTTAAGCTTGAGATACGACAAAGAAATAGGAAAGAAAGAGGGTCAAAAAATGTAGAAGAACTTCGATCCGAGATCCGAAAGGAGATGAGGGCAAAACTTGGCAGTCTAATGGGGTAAGAATAGATATCTCCTATGAAAGGAACCGGAGCGGATTTCATTTTAACTTTGCTAAGAGCAGCTGCACTTAATTCGTATAAATTACCGTGTTGTTTTGGTTCGTATTTAAATTTCTGTCTACAACATTACATCATCAGCGTGGGCGAAATTCCAAAGCGGCCTAAAAATTCCAATTGGATCCTAAATTCCAAAGCGGTCTAAAAAATTCCAAAGAGACCTAAACAATAAAAAATCTTTTAAATAAAAAAAGTTGGTCGGATTGGAATTCTATGGACCTTTTGGAATGTATGGTTCGTATGTAGATTTCTGTCTCGATTTCGTCAGCCACTAATTAACATACGGCAGCTGCTCTGCCAAACGTAAATACGATTTTCGCTCTCAAAGGACTTTTCGTTATTTTATTTTAGGGCCAGGTTGGAATTCAAATAGCAATTAGAGATAAGCTAGTATTAGGTATATATCGCACGATGACTGAGATGATAACTTGTAGTTGGTTGATGCGAGGAAAGGACACGAATTGTGTAAGGAAGCGTTCTAAGATATCAGAGTACTGCGCTCAACATAACTTTCAGATACGAAAAGGGGTTGCCTTATTCGTCCCATGTTCGAAGTGTGGCCGTGGTTGTCGTACTAGTTACGGACTTTGTGCGAGGTGTGGTAGACCAGAGCACCGTAAACGCGAGAAGAAATACCGTGATTTGATATGCAAAACCAAGGATTGCTTCTCGAATGTATTGACGGAATTGAAGGACCATAAAGTGGAATTGAAGGACCATAGGATTCCTAGAGATAATGTAGATGAGTTGACAGCGAAATTGGAGGGCTGCGAGATTCCTAGAGATGATGTGGCGTGCTTATTAGAAGAGTTTGAATAATTAGAAATAGCAATACGAAAAAAAAAAGGAATGAAGGGAAACTGGTAACTGCCTCTCTCTCTTCATTTTTTTTTTTTTGTTAGCAATTAGACGATAGATAAACCTACTGTATACGCCACTAGTATGGATGATCTTCTTAGATTGCTTGGCCCCGAAATTTGTACAAGTCTACATATCAACCCTCTTGTTCCACAGTTACGTGTTAACCCTGTGGAAACATGTTCCGAGTGTCTCTGTTCGATGAAGGTGGAAGGAACGGAATTAGTTTGCCCCACATGCGATTTTGTTTCCGAGACCGAATTGTGTGAAGAAACGATTAATGTTACTACTCGGCTGCGTATAGTAGGTCCGAATAGCTCTCAGTATCAACATGATCTAGACCGTACAAATCCAAAGAAATGGAATAACCAAGAATCGCAACGACAAACAATTAGGCGAGAACTACAAGCATATAACACTGCTTATAAACACAATCATGACTGACCTATCGTTTCCCATGAACGTATTAGGAATCGTAGCCGATGCATTCATCCAAGCAAAGAAAGTTTGTCCTATGCGTGGCCGTGCTAAGAGAACTATCCTTGCTACACTACTTTACCATGCGTGTATACAATGTGGGTTCGTTCGCTCTAAGGGCGAGGTTGCTAATTTCGTACAACTAAGTAACAAACGCATCTATCGCGGCGATGGCTTTCTACGATCGTTACATGCTGATGATAAGATCGATATAGATGTAAATGCCAATCTCATAACTCCCTACATCGTAACGACCTTCGCTAAACTCGATCCCCAGGGAGTACTTAAAAATATCCAACAAATAGTCTTTGAAATTGTTCATATAGCAATAGAAAACAACATAGGTATCAGTTCCATACTTCGAACTAAAGTCGTTGGGGTAAGCTACGAGGTGTTACGACGTTCGTGATCACATATATCTCTTAATGACGTTATAAAACGGTGTGGTACGCATAAGACCACGATCACGCGTTTTCTCGAAAAGTTACTTGCTTACAATTCCTAATTCGAGCCCATCTATAAAAAACACGGTCTAACTAGAGATAAAGCTTAAGTGCTTTTCGCGGTAAAAATTCAATCGGGGGGAATGTAGCGCCACTTAAAGTCAATGCCTTCGACAAAAGAGGGAGATTTGCGATTACATTCATCCCAATAATCCCTTCTATCCCTTCGACATCTGAACTGATAGTGTCAACGATGAACACCCAACGCTTAGAAATCGTTATCTCTCCTACTTGAACATCAGCTACGATATAGCCTAGGATAGAGATGGAGCCGCCACCACCAAAACAGGCTATATCGCCCGACTCTCCGTCACCTTGCAGGTCGCCGCACGCTGACTTGAGGTCCCGCTCGTATGCCGCCTTCGCCACCATAGTTACCATTGAACCGGTATCGAGCATGCACTCCATTGTCGCCCCTTGGAACTTTCCCTTACCAAAATCGGGTACACAAAAGTATACCTCACCTGTACCTAAGGTATACCCCAAATGTACCTATGTGAGATTAGGTACAATCTAGGTATACCAAGAATGGACCTCAATGTTTTAGTGGAGTGTTTGAGGTATACTTAAGGCACACTCCACTGTACTCCAAATGTACCTTAAATACTCTTGGATAAACCTCAAGGAATGGGGTACACTTGAGGTACACTTTACATGTACCCCAAATGTAAATCTCCATACTCCTGCATAAACCTCAAGGAATGGGTACACTTGAGGTACACTTCACATGTATACCCCAAATGTAAATCTCCATACTACTGCATAAACCTCAAGGAATGGGTACACTTCAGGTACACTTCACATGTACTTTAATTACTTCTGGAGAATCAGATAATTTAATATATTTTTACATGGCTAAAATGAAAAATCTGCACCGAAAAAAAGTGGTCGGTAAAACTGTGTCGGTAAGTGGTTGGTAAGTGGTCGGTAAGTGGTTGGTAACATAATTGCCACTAAAATACGCATGACAAAACATATGACAAAAAGCCACTAAAACATATGACAGACAAACCACTGAAACGTATATGACAGAAAAACATATGATCATGGTGTTTATAAATTCACTTATTCAGTGCATAAATTACGACACAACATATTTCAGACAGATAAGTAATATTTATTAATCAAAATTAAATTGATTTCATAATATTCTTTCTTTAAATTAATTTATTCATGACTGCATGAGTTAAAGCAGGGTTAAAGAATGAAAATATTTCACGATTGAGATATCGATTTTAGCCATCATCGACCACAGGCTACTCAAGCGTAAGGTTTTGATTAACCGTTTATTTTACAAGATGACTGGGAATTTATAGTTTTTAGAAATTGCAATAATTCTGTAAATATTGAAATAAAAGAAATTAGACTTTACTTGTGTGTTTGTCAGTTAATATGCTGTGTCTGTGTGCAATTTCAGCGCATTCGGGTGATTATTTCTTCCTAATCAAAAACCTTACGCTCGGGTAGCCTGTGTATCAACAATACCTTGGATGTGCCCGCGTGTTTCAACAGTTGGTCAGCAGTAACCACATCAAAACAAGATGGCGGACCCTAAACGTAGCGAACTGGCGTCTTGAAGTTAAACCATTTGATGACTAGTTCTTCTTATTCTCGTGCGATCAAAACCTTTTCCTTTCTGGATAAGCAGGCATTTAGGAAAAGAGGAGTGCTTTCCCGACTTTTTTAATCAAGGAAACCGTTCAAAGGTGGCTCAAAGATGCATCCGAAATTGAACACCGAGTATTTTTGGAATGTCACTGTCAGCATCATAACCAATCAGATTACCGGAACAGTTCTGGCGCTCAAAATGTGAAGTCGTTAAATTTCCAACGGTCTTTGCTCAGGAGGGATATGTTCAACAAATACCCGCAACCATATCAGACGTGCGTTCTTCTTCTTTATTGGAATCCTCAGGATATTACTCGCATATTTAAGGTAAATTGCTTGTGAATTAATTGTGTTTTGTGATCATGGATGTAGAGCAAAACCTTTGGACTTTGGTAATTTTTACATCATAATTTCTTGTACATGTTCATCGCCTAGTTGTACCTCTGATCTGTGCATGATCACGAGCTAGTCTCGATCAGCTGCTTTGGATTAAGTACATGTACCATGAATGATGTACCATGTAGTGATATAATATATAATTTTGTGTTATCATGCAGTTGATTAAAAGAAATTTCGGAGCCGTATTATTTCTACCTCAAATCTGATCTGCACTCGATCTGATTGATTTTTTTACTGCCACTTAGAAACACATACATGTAGGTCTACCATACATGCAATAACACCATGGCAAACTAGATATACATTTCATGTTTATTTAGCTTTTTCAAATTAAGGAGCAACTAGCAAATACAACACCACCTATATAATTAGTTCTAAAAACCTAACCCCCATGGCCAAATAAAAAACCCTAACCATTTAAAACCTAAAATCGTTCATATAACGAGTGTAAATAAACCTGAACTATAATGGAGAATTTAACAAAGTTTTCAAGTCATCTTTTTAAGTGGCACTGAAGTGGCATTGTGTTCTGCAGTTTAGCCATTACATGTATAGGGCTGGAATCATTCAACATAGATATGTACTCATTCGACACAACCATTCAACATGCTTTGTAACCAGGCTCACTGGTTCATGATGGTTTTGAGGTACCAAATCAAATTATTTAGTTTCTTATTTTTATTCCAAGTATCTTACAGACTGCCAACATATTGCGTTGCAGAACAGAAGCATAATTTTTCTCAGAATGATTGTGTCGAATCAGTATGTCAAATAATAATTATTATTATCTATCTCTATGCATGTCATACTGAAATCAGTTGCAAGACAATGGTATGGTTTTAGTTTTTCAATACAATTTGAACCATGTTATTTTTTTTGTATTGATGAATTTCAGCACAAAGTAACCGGTTATTTTCTAGTGTATAAAATATATATAATGCACTTATCAATTGAAACCCATGCCTGGTTTGTAATCTATAGAGTATACATTTGTTTCTTGTAGAACAATAAAGCAAACAGATGAAACTGAAGAATGCTGATTCCATGGAGAGCAAGACAAGGCACTATTATGCAGCTGAGTCCAATGTTATTGAAACATCCAAAAACAAAAGTTAAAGTCAATATTATTACAAATCAAATTGTGGTTATAGTTTCAGTTGGACTATTTGTGAATCAGACTAAATTTTTATACTGCAAATGGCATTTCTGGCCATGTACCTTGTAGCATTTGCTTAATGATCAGTTCAAGTAATAAAAAATATATCTACGATTTACGAGTTTCAACATCATTGGTGGAACTTTTTAAGTACACCTTGAATGCCTGCAAAAGTTATATACCCTACCTGCAGGTGTACATGCAGTATTTCGGAGTACAGTCTACTTGAAGAGGTACATTTGTGGTATACCTCAAGTGTACCCAAAATGCAGGTTCCCCAAAGTGTGATACTTTGGATATACCTAGTATGTACCTATTTTGGGTACGTTTGGGGTATAATTTAGGTACAAATGAGGTATACCCCACATTTTTTTGAATATTATTTGTAGTACTGTCTTTAGTTAAAGAGGTACATTTGAGATATACCTCAGATGTACCCATAATGGTTCCAAAAGTGCGCTACTTTAGGTATACCTATTTTGTACCTATTTCGGGTACGTTTGGGGTATAATTTAGGTATAAATGAGGTATACCCCACATTTTTTTGAATATTATTTGTAGTACTGTCTTTAGTTAAAGAGGTACATTTGAGGTATACCTCAGATGTACCCATAATGGTTCCAAAAGTGCGCTACTTTAGGTATACCTATTTTGTACCTATTTCGGGTAGGTTTGGGGTATACTTTAGGTACAAATGAAGTATACCCCAAATGTACTCAATTTTGGTAAGGGTTGCCACAACGAATGGCACCCTTTCAATTACCTTCGATATGTCTGGAGGACAGGCCTCCGGCTTGTGTTGTTTCGTCGTCTCAGTTATCGTGGAATATATATCTTATATTAGCGTATCTCTAATTGCTCACTAGTGATAAAGTTTAAGTGCTTTTTCGCGGTAAAAATTCAATCGGTGGTCTTAAATGTGTACGTAGTGAGCTACCAAGTCTTTGTAGATATCTAGTAGAGTATGAAGAGCTTCTTCTTCTTCTTCCTCTGTGGCGATCCAATCATTTCTGTAGTTATCTAGTATAGCATAAAGATCGTCTTCGTCTTCTATGGTGAGCTGGGAGTACTCAACGAGAGACTCAACGAGCCACTTAGCGGTATCGAGACGACCATTTTTACAGGCCATAGTAGAGCACCACCAACGTATTAATCCTCTATGGTGAGCCGGAAGCGTCGAACGAGGCACTTAACGGTATTAAGATGGTCATTTATACCGGCATCTAGTATAGCAAAACCAACGGCTTTATCCTCTTTGGTGAACTGGAAGTGCTTAGTGAGCCACTTAGCGATATCAAGACGGTCATCCTTACAGGCAGCGCATAGAGCATAATCAGCGTGTCCATCCTCTTTGACAAACCGTAAGTGCTTAACGAGCCACTTAATGACATTAAGATTACCATCTTCACTGGCATAGACTAGGCAAAACTATTGTTGTTGTCGTTTGCGGAAATACCGAAAGTCCTAACCAAATTGCCTCGATCGTTGTCGTTACGAGTAGACCTAAACCCAAAAGTGAGTACTTGTTTACGGAACTCTTGGTCTACGTTTTTGTAGCGTGCTAGGGATGCTGCATCGTCTAGACGTTTTGAAGTCAAAGCAATGCTTGCAAATGATGTAGGGCCTGCATACTCTACGATCTTAGTCAAGGTTTCTATGGGGAGGCATAATATGTTAGCCATAGTTTTTTGATATAGTAGCTATGATACCTTCCTCTAATAGGGTATCAAAATATGGTAAGTGTACTATAGTAGTATGTAAAGTAGCGGTTCTGGTCGCAGTATCAACGTTTTTCGTTGTATGTCAATTTTCTGGCCACGAACCCACGACGTATTTGTTTGGACTTTGTAGACCACAAAATGCCCAAAATAACAACATCTAGGGTACTCAATAGATAATAAGTTGGGATTTTGGGCATTGTGGTCTACAAAGTCCAAACAGATGCGTCGAGGGTGAGGGGCCAGAAAATTGGGATGCGATGGAAATCGTTGGATGTGGCCCAGAACCGCTACTTTACATACTACTTACTGACTAAAGTCCTGGTGCCTTATTTCCTCTTGAGTGATGTCGAGTTTCTGAAGATAAAAACAAAACATGCTCATATGTATAAAAAAAAGAAATAATACAGAGTCGATCATGAGTGTTTCTAAAACGAGGCTGCACGCAGCCTGAACTCCGGCGTATTTTTTGGAAAGGTATAACGTGGACGATCTTATACACGTACCTGCGTGTTTGGTACTTTACGAACGCACAATCAGATGTGAAAGTACGCACACACAGTTGATCTGATCTAAAACTCCACACGAGTCAGAACAGGAGCGAAGACGAGTGAACATGAGTGCAGTACACTAGCACTTCATATTTTAATGAGCAAAAATTTATCATTAAAAAATAATCCCTCTATGTATTTTCGGGCTACCTGGATTATCCTAGGGTACCCTGGCGGTTACCTGTGTTTTCAGTAGGGTACCCACTCTTTAGAAAAATTGGAGGGACCACAGACGAAATAATAAACAACCGGATCTCCTAGGGTGTAGGTGTAGATCAGTAATATATCATATAAATAGACATATAAGCCTCTTTCCCCGAAGAACGATCGAAATATTGGAAGAAAAACTCTCTACCGTTGAATCAGCCTTTCCTTTCTTGTCTACCCTCTTTTCGTAATTTCGAGTTACCTGTGTTATCCTAAGGGCACCCAAGGTTTAGTTGTTTTTCAGTAAGGCACCCTCTCGTGGTATTTGGATCCTAGTATTATATATATTTGCGTATTGGGTAAGCTAAATGCCACATTAGCCTGCAATAACAGCCGATTGCGTTACTATCTGTGACCCCGCGTGCGAGGCCATGAATCAGTCGGATTGCTATGGTACTGGTGGCCTGCAAACCCCTATATCTCAACCAGTATTTTTAAAAAGAACCACGATATTCTTAACATTTTCCTAATAATCGGACTGTCCAGTGTTCTATTAAGGTTTAAAGTCAAATCCAAAGTTCTGTGTTCAAAACACTTCACGTATACTATTCGCAATACTCCGGTTTCAGACAGTTTTTCTTCAATCTCCTACGACGTCGCTCCAACAGGCAATCTATTCTAAAACTCACATGCAACTCATTCCCTTATAACTCATGCATTCTTCACGAAACTCGATTCGTAAAGCCAGAGAATCCTACCTTCTAGACAAGGCTAAACACTTGAACCTCATGGCACTAATAGATGTGACGAAACCTAGCTCACTTTCACCTCATTTTCTACACATTTATTTAAATACCGTATTACTTTCCTCGATTAAGCGCCCTGGGTGCTTATTAAAAATATGTGACCAAGGGGGGCGCTTATTTGAGGGGGGTGCTTAATATAAATAAACGTGATTCGTACTCGGAAATATTTTTGTTCTGCAATAACAAGTATTTGAAATGAAAAAATAGAAGTTATAAACAATTAACAGTAACGTTTTTCACAGTCTGGATTGCTGCAATACGGTAACTACTTCAGGTACGGTATATATAATGAATGGTATTCAGTCGTACGCTACCGGGAGGGGAAGGGGGGGGGGGGGGGGAGGGTGACTAAATCTCGTACCTGAAGAAATCTAGTTTGGCTAGCCGATATATAGTACGTTTTAAAACTATACACGTTGTCCTTGGATTTCTCGCTCCAATCTATCCATTCCATTGCTTTTTCGGTTTTTTGAAGCCATAATTTATTTTGACGATTTTCTAGTCATGGATTTACAATTTTTCGAGTCCGGCTTCCTACCCTGGTATGCAGACGTATATTTTCACCCATACTGCGAAGAATCTTCTAATTTATTAGCGTGAAAAAATATTCTGCATACCAGGCTATGTTTACGATATCCAAAGTCTTATGCTGTTCAGTTTATACGGTCACCAATGACAAATCCAACTTCTATTTACTCTTAACGGCCTTTCAAGTCATTCCCGTCTTTCTTTACGGTTTTCTAAGTCATTTTTCTAAGATCATACGATTTATCGAGTGAAATCCAGTTCAATAATTACGGCTTTTCGAGTCAACTTCGGTGTTTACGATGACCTTCCTCGATTTTCTAAAACGGTCTCCAGTTCAGTTCTTCAGGACATTTACGTATTTCTTTGACGGCTTTCCTTTTATACAGTATTCTTTGACGGTTTTCCTTAATTAAGACGATATCCGTTTATGTTCCCAATTCGGGTTTCCGAAACGATTTTCCTTTAGACGTTCCAGTTCTCAGTTACAATTACACCGTTATCCAACTCCAAAACGATTTGCTACTCCATTAAAACCCGCAGGGGAAGCCAGAAGGCCGTTTAACGAGGGGAAGGTCTTACTCCACAATGCCAGTGAGATCCGTAAATGAGCACTTCAGTCCAAAACAAAGCAAATGTCAATTGAGAAAACAACCTTACGAGTTTGCTAGAAATGTCCGGGAGTCAGTCTTAGTTTTTTATTAACAGTAACCAGCTATTTTGCATATAGAAAGTAATAGACTGCTTCTAAAAATCTAGTTAAAAACATCCAGCCGGTTGTGACCGCATCTGTGCCCGACATTTTATTACTTGTTACTCGGGCTGCTGTGGCAGCGCCGAGTCTAAAAATGCAAGTCGTTATTACTCGGGCTGTCTGTGTGGCAGCACCGAGTCTTAAAATGCAAGCCGTAATTTTTTTTGTTTTTTTTGTTGTTGTTTTTTTTGTTTCATGCAGTAAAATTTCTGCGCATGCGTTAAAGGTCCGGTTCACACCAATCAGATTGCACTGTGCTGGTCACGCAACAATCGCCAGGTTAATTTATTTACATAATTTAATACAGTAAAATCAAGATGGTGGACGACGGCGCGAGGAATTTTCTCTCAAATTTGGAGTCCCATCTCTCAAATGTAAGCAGTTTAATGTTTTATTTAACTTCACTTGTGCGAAAGCCTTCCAAACAGGCTCAGGATATTTCAACTGGCGGTATTGTCGGAGCCGAAGGACCGCGTTTTTTACCCAGATGGCCAGTCATTTTATATACGACACGTACGACGACCTGAAGCCTCTGTTAAGGGGCCAGGATCCGGAACGCTAAAATTCGAAGAAATATATATTGGAATCTATAAGCCATCGGCTCGCTGTGCTGCATTTAAAACATCCGAGGAGAACATCTTATTTTGGGTGAAGGCACTTCAAGACCAATATTATGAGTCTCTTAAAAACTGTCAGAGATTTACATTTACCCCCGTAAATTGGATCAGAGAGGAGATCAAGTTATTTCGTTCCACCGAGGATATTGACCTAGCGGAAACGGTACAAGCTGTCGAAGGATTTTACTTACAATCATCCACGTCTACTTAACAACAGGAATAGCTATGTGCCAAGGCATGGGCAAAGATAGAGTTTCCCAGATTACAGATGAAAGTAGAGAACTTAATGAACGAAGAAACAGAGGTCACGCTCGACATGCTTGATAACATGAACATGTTCGACACTTTATGTTATACTAAGAAAACAAAACAAATTACAGAGCCTGCAAGTTCACAAGTCAATGAAAAACCCCAAGAGCCTGTAGTTTTGGATCAACATATTCTTAAAACTCCAAAAGCAACATACACATGAGTCAAATTCAAACCGGAAGAGACGGAATTCTTTAGATTCTTCACGAGGATTGTACATGTTAGCCCGCAATAAGAACTCTCTCGCTGCTTTAATGACCTTGATTTGTAACATGGAGGCTGACTTATTCTTACTCTCGTCACATCAAAACACGAATCAAGAAACCAAACTCAGTCATTTGGAAGATAAATTAGTGCAGCAAGATAATATATACAAGACCGAAATCAAGTATAAATCCCTAATGTCCAAACTAACGGGAAAAACTGAAAGAGGAAATCCTTGTGAGCAATCGACGTACATATGAAGCTATATAAGTTATCATCGACTATATGGGAGTCAAACATCGAGCTGCTATGAAACCGCTTGTGACAGTTTGTTTACGCACTTTCGTGACAAGCGAACGTTTCTACTTTCGACACACGGTCGCTAAACTGTACGAAATCTCCAAGGATATATCCCTAATGTCCAAACTAAAGGGAAAAACTGAAAGGGGAAATCATTGTGACCAATCGACATACATATGAAGCTCCAGAAGTAATTATTGAATACATGAGAACCCATAGAAAAAAAACGATAATAATGAACACGGTATTAGTTTCAAGGACATTTGTGGCTTAACTGAACTCGCGCTACAGCATAGCTTGAAATACTGTACGAAAACTCCCGTTTAAACATTTCCTGATGCCGAAAGGACCGTAGCATTTAAACAGGATATCCTTCTGACCAATCGACATACATATTAAGCTGTGAAAGTATGTTTCCATTCCATAACAGCCGATAGTGCAAACTAGTAAACTGCCACTAGTAAATTAACCTTGCGTACTTCCGCGACTACTGAATTTTCTAGCGTCAAATGCATGTTACGTTTCCAAACTTTAGGACAAGAAATCTTCCATAGAATGTTCAATTTTTTTTACAGCTGGGAACTGTATTATTAAACATAAGAAATAAAACAATGGTGTCATTTGAAGAATTATATCATGTCAAAAGTGCAAACGAAGAAATATATATCTACGGACGCGAGCAGCTCGATCGTTTCACTTTAGTCAAATTCGGACTGTTTACGACTGGAACCTGCAGTTTTACCGGACCTGCAGACTAAATTGTAAACGTGTGTTGATGAATAAGTAGTGTTTACAGTAAAAGATCAACTACTTTAATTTACATACGAGAAAACAAAAATATTAAATTACATACATGTATATATACTAGGGGAGCAGAGAATGAAAGTCACCGCGCTACCGGCCACTCCTAAAGACTGCTAATAATTCTTCCCTTTGGTTATTACTAAGAGGATTTCAAATGAAAGTGTATTTCATCTTCAATCTCATGTGGCCCGAGTGAAAACCCAGATGGGCTCTCGTTGTTGTTGTAAATGGATGGGTAAATAATGCATGTATCAGCAGCTTCCATCAGGGGTGGATCCATGGGAACCTTGTCAGTTGCCCATTGGTGAAGGGGGGGGGGAGTAGGGTGGGAAGCTCACTTTGGTCCATGGATTAGGAACCAAGGGGACCAGCCTTGTATGAATTTTTACTATTTGTTGTGCCCTATACCAGGGGGTTTGATTGGGCATTTGGACAAATCCCCAGGGTACCTGACCCCTGGGGGAAGCCACTGATACATGCATAACACTGCTGTGGTAGCTGCCAGTAAATATGCAAAGCTACTGATACAGTCAGTCAAACTGAATGCTAATATGAACATTGCATGTTATTTTAAAGACTTGTTGTTCAGGGTTGTACTTGGCCTCTTGTTGTCATTACGAGACAAGGAGATAAAGATCGATGAGTCATTGTCAGAAATCTATTCTCTGGCATAACATTAGGCAATCTGTCAATGGTAAAACTGTTGACAGTTTGGGTCAGGTCAACTACACAGCTAGAGAGAGTCTACTGGATTAAGATACTGTTACATGTCTGTTAATATGGGAAAAATGGAAGAATCCTTCATTTAGCTTGATAACCATGTTTGGACTTGGAAGCAGAATTAAGACTTTAGATGTATTTTGTGAGTCCCAAATCGCTAGTTTCCATACAGTCCATACAAGTCATACAAACACGTGTTTTTTTTTGCCAACCACATTAAGTAGTATATAAAGTGGCGGTCCTGGGATTAGAGTGAGAACACTGCTCTATTTTACTGTCACTTTTTCTATTTTACTGCTAACATTTTCTTATTTTACTGTGGATAGTTTCTATTTTATTGCTCACTTGCGTGTTGTCCATTTTTTTGCTCCAAAAGCAGCACTAATACGGCTCCTCTGACCCGAAAACCAACAAAAAACACATGAAAAACCACTATGCTCCCCCACCAAAAAACACACGAAAAAACCACCATGCTCTCCAGCCCCAAAAAGCCCCATGCAGCCCCGCGTTCTCTCGTATTTCCTATCGAAGAAGGTAGGGGGATCCATATTTTTTCTCCGCTCCGGTGCCTCGTTTTTGTTGCCGCACATGCCAGGCCTTAGGAAGACAAGGCACCAAAGTTGGAATGCGAACATGTGAGAACATCTATTGAACAAATGAGTACACAAGTATATATCGATAGGAATACAATCATGCCAGGAAAAAGCGAAATTCACCCTTCTGCCTACACGGAGATACGAACAGGCGGTCTAGGATACCGAGAAGCTAGAAGGAGATACAACATTGGGCATAAACGATACAAACAAATCCAACAAGGAGAGGAGGCTTTCCCTTCTTTCGTACCACCTCCCATTTCCTTCCGAAAGCTCGTGCAGGACACCAGTGGCGAGTTTCTAGACATTCTAATAGACCTACTACAAGCCCGCCCAGACCTATTTCTATCCCACAAAGAATACGAGCTCTTGGTAGCGGCAAAAGATGCAAAGCAGTCCTACACTTTTGTCCATCTACGAGATATACCTCGACAGCTTCGCGAGCTCTATTAAGGCTACAGTACCACTATTTCCTAGCATCTGGTATGTACAAGACATCGTAGACATGCGAGTCCACGAAAGTGGTAGGGCCGGCTTCGTATCCTTCGGGCGGCTTCTACTGCCAAAAAACTACGAATGGTTTCTACAACCAGGATTCTACGAGCGGCAGCCCGCAAATTCGCTGGAACCGGATGGTGGTGCACAAGCATCGGCAGTCGAGCCCCTCGATACTACTTGCCGCTGTGGATCCAAAGACCATAGAACCCATATCAAAGTGTGTATACTCGAAAGGCAAGGCATACAAGAGACACCCAGTTCGGATGCTCTGGAGAAGCAGCAAGAGACCGAGGAGGTGCAAACCGCTCGCTATATCGACGCCACAGAGGGGCAAGAGGACCTGTTGCAGCTACCAAAAAAGATTCTGCACAACAAAGCAGTGTGGAACATCGAAAACAAAGACGACATGTGTTTCTACTGGTCTATTCGAACGGCCACGAAATTGCGAAACCTCCAGGAGGCATGCCATTGCGACCGAGGAGACGATTGTGTCTGGCAACGGATATAGGCTATGCAATACCAACCCACCGGCAGCAACGCATAGCAATACCAACCCACCAACAGCAAAGCATAGCAATACCAACCCACCGGCAGCAAAGCATCGCAATACCAACACACCAGCAGAAAACCATAGCAATACCAACCCACCAGCAGCAAAGCATCGCAATACCAACAAACTAGCAAAGCACAGCAATACCAACAAACTAGCAAAGCACAACAATACCAACAAACTAGCAAAGCACAGCAATACTAACCCACTGGCAACAAAGCATAGCAATACCAACAAACTAGCAAAGCATCGCAATACCAACAAACTAGAAAAGCATAGCAATGCCAACAAACTAGCAAAGCATCGCAATACCAACACACTGGCAGCAAAGCATAGCAATACCAACACACCGGCAAAGCATAGCAATACCAACACACCCGGCAAAAAGAAAGAAAACAAACGACAACGTATGGGTACCAACCAATAGATAGGAAAACACATGCCACCGCAAATAGATAGAAAACGAACAACAGACAAAGCAATAGGCAAAGCAAAGCAACGAACAAAAAAGCAAAGCAACAGACAAAGCAATAGGCAAAGCAAAGCAAAGCAACAGGCAACAGGCAAAGCAAAGCAAAGCAATAGACAAAGCAATAGACAAAGCAACAGGCAAAGCAAAGCAAAGCAACAAACAAAGCAATAGGCAAAGCAAAGCAAAGCAATAGACAAAGCAACAGCCAAAAGAAAGAAAACAAATGACAACGTATGGGTACCAACCAATAGATAGGAAAACAAATGCCACCGCAAATAGATAGAAAACAAACAACAGACAAAGCAATAGGCAAAGCAAAGCAAAGCAACGAACAAAAAAGCAAAGCAACAGACAAAGCAATAGGCAAAGCAAAGCAAAGCAACAGGCAACAGGCAAAGCAAAGCAAAGCAATAGACAAAGCAATAGACAAAGCAACAGGCAAAGCAAAGCAAAGCAACAAACAAAGCAATAGGCAAAGCAAAGCAAAGCAATAGACAAAGCAACAGCCAAAAGAAAGAAAACAAATGACAACGTATGGGTACCAACCAATAGATAGGAAAACAAATGCCACCGCAAATAGATAGAAAACAAACAACAGACAAAGCAATAGGCAAAGCAAAGCAAAGCAACGAACAAAAAAGCAAAGCATCAGACAAAGCAATAGGCAAAGCAAAGCATAGCAACAAACAAAAAAGCAAAGCAACAGACAAAGCAATGGGCAAAGCAAAGCAAAGCAACAGGCAAAGCAAAGCAAAGCAACAGGCAAAGCAACAGGCAAAGCAACAGGCAAAGCAAAGCAAAGCAAAGCAAAGCAATAGACAAAGGAACAGGCAAAGCAACAGGCAAAGCAAAGCAAAGCAACAAACAAAGCAATAGGCAAAGCAAAGCAACAGACAAAGGAACAGGCAAAGCAACAGACAAAGCAATAGGCAAAGCAAAGCAAAGCAATAGACAAAGCAACAGGCAAAGCAACAGGCAAAGCAATAGGCAAAGCAAAGCAAAGTAACAAACAAAGCAATTGGCAAAGGAAACCGCAAAACGATAGGAAAACAAATGCCACCGCAAAAAGATAGGAAAACAAATGCCACCGCAAAAAGATAGGAAAACAAATACCACCGCAAAAAGATAGGAAAACAAATGCCACCGCAAAAAGATAGGAAAACAAATGCAAGCGCAAAAGATAGGAAAACAAATGCCACCGCAAAAAGATAGAAAACAAATGCCACCGCAAAAAGATAGAAAACAAATGCCACCGCAAAAAGATAGAAAACAAATGCCACCGCAAAAAGATAGAAAACAAACGCCACCGCAAAAAGATAGGAAAACAAATGCCACAGCAAAAAGATAGGAAAACAAATGCCACCGCAAAAAGATAGGAAAACAAATGCCACCACAAAAAGATAGAAAACAAATGCCACCGCAAAAAAATAGAAAACAAATGCCACCGCAAAAACATAGGAAAACAAAT